>JBBPQV010001418.1:0-10376 GCA_038092675.1 Boletus rufocinnamomeus
AAGACGATGCATGTCATCTGTGTTTGGAGCATCCACTAGCCAAAGGAGCATATGGACATGCAAAGTTCCTCTGCCCTGTGCCTCAACGACTCCGAAATATGTGCTTATATGGCCTAAAAGACCAATGCTGGAATGGACCTGGTCTTTGGTGGCATGGATACTGAACAATGTTTGCAGAATGGTGTTGATAATGAAAAAAAAAAAAATTGCTGCAGCATACAGATCATGCGCAACATTTGAGGCTTGGCAATGGCTGTCAGGACCAAGTGTAGCATTGAAGTTGTCCATATCGATCTCTTCTCCTGCAAAAATTTGTATGATTGGATCATGGATGTCGCAAGGATTAATTGTAATCCACAAAGAAGGTCCATGAAGCCATAGACAAGTGCCCCATATTTGTCCATGATATGATGCTTGGGTCTTGTCAGAACCCTTGATGTGGCCACTAGATGTGAATATGTGTTTGCGGAGCAACTTCATGTGCAGATTTGAAATTGGCACGTGCACAGCTTCTTCCCTCTCTGCTTGCTTCAGGTCGGCAATGGTCAATGAGCTGATAGCAACAGCATCACATTCAAAATCTCGATGATTCATCTGGATTCGTGCTGAGAGCAAAGCCTCCCACTTCTGCTGAATACTGAATGTGACAAAAGGGAAGGAGTGGTGTGTTCGAAATCGCCAGTCGTAATATTGCAGCGCCCACCAAATGTGTTCATCAAACCCAATGGTACAATCCCTTTTCTCTTCAATCCCTCCAATCCCATATGGAAATAGCAAAGGATATGCAGCTGCTAATGGGTTTTCCTTCGGTCCTGGTTGATTTCCATGACCCATACCAAACTCGGAGAGGGGTTTAACACCATGACGGACGACATACCCACCTTCTCTGTCTTGTATATTGGCCAGTGCAAACTTCATATGTTCATCAAGTGATAGCTGATCAAGTTCTGTGTCGCTAACTCCAAGATGCTGCAGTGGAATAACAGTACCATCAGCCTTTGAGTCTGAATTGTGTATCACAGCATTGCTCAAGTCCATGTGTTCTTCTGTTACAGATCATTAGGTTTGTATTTCTTACTATATGTCCCCTGTGTTGGTACTGACCTCCTGCATCTCCATAAATCAGGTCATGGTTGTTCAATGCCCTTTCACCTCCATCATTGTGGCTCATAACTGAGCACATTTATTTGTTACGGTGAGTAGTATTGTCAATTGTTAGGTACACTTACTTTCGCTTGAACTCTCATCCAAGTCCAAGGGACGTAACCCGCTCTTTCTCTCAAGGCAATTTCATCATTTTCTTCTTGTTGAATAATGGCAGATATTTCCAATGGTATATTGTTTTCAGGGAGACTCTGCAGTCGTTCAGGAGAAATGATGATGTCTTTGTACATCTCGTTGTTCTCTTTCAGCCAGATAAGGGCCTTGTAGACAATATGATGACGGACGCAGAACATTGATTTAAGCCATGTCTTCGGCAATTTTTTTGATCCGATATATATTACTGCTAACACGGATGATAGTTGAATTGCAGGTTGTGGCAACAATTGCCCTTCCAACATCTCGACAATCATGTCCATATTCATGTTATACAACGTGACATTACCCATCATGCCACGCTGTAAATGTTCGGGATTGGAGATATGACCATCACGGGGGTAAAGTTTGACAATGTAGCAGTGTGGATAATGACAAGATACCAACAGTTGTTCAGGAAGTGTTAGGATTGCAAGCTCATGTGGTACTTGACTGATCCAAAGGTTGTTGGCAAGAGAAAATTTCAGCAACTGGTTCGAGCTTAGTGCACATACACATGCATCGCAGACCCATGCAGTCGCATCCAACCCTTCTCCTTTGATAAACTTGGTGACAAGCAACATCTCTTGCCACAAGATATGCGAAGGGTGACAATGTGATGGGCATAAATGACACTGGATGTTTGGTATGTCCAACAATACACGTTCTGAACCTTCAATTTTATCAGCTCACCAAATCATTAAAGTTTCTCGCTGCACTCACCTTCAAAGGTCCACATTTCCTGACCACAAACTACACAAACCGAGTACAATAGTGCTTTGTTTGAGGTAGCTTCACGAAATTTACAATAGCAAGCCTTTCGCTCATCATCGGTTGGTAGTTTCATAAAATTCGGGTGTTCATCGCCAGCACCATGACTTGCTAGATCCACTTGATCCATCCCCTCTCCAAGTTCCAAGTCTTCTTCATTTACTAGTGAGTCTTCTTTGTGCTGAGCCCCTTCAATCTCCATCTTTCTTTTCTCATTTCATACAACTCTGCCCATATGTTGTCTCTGCTTTAATCTTCTCTCCTTCTCAAGTGTGGCACTCCGTATCATCTGATGAACGGAAACTGATTGACTCCCAACCAGCAGCATAACTTTGCTCCAGTGCAACCTTGACAAATTGTGTGTGAACATTCCTGCAGGGACAGAATTTTGAACCTCTTGCTTGGTCAGTTTCCCAACCAGTTCTCGTCTGTGTTGCTGTGGCATACTTCTTTGTCCGACTCATAATGCGCTAGGATGGTTGCACACTGTCAAGAAACATAGACAGAACAGAATAAAACAAATCAATTTTGCTTTTCTTTTCACTTTTCCCTGCCACAAAAATTCACTATTCCTTACAGACTAGCTCATCGGACCAAGTAACACAAAATGGATGGATGACTATCCAGCCATTCACCTCTCCATGTCAAAACAAACTAACGGAAATGATTCACTGATCTGACGTCAGTTGAATATGCTGACCTAGCACCTCCTCTGACAAATTTATTGTTTCCATTCACCAAGAGAAACTGTCAAAAATTTCACCTGACATGAAACCCAAACTGTGGAATATAAGCAACACTGATGTGCAATCAAAATGCCCAGATAACCTAATGGAGCTATTTTCCACTAGTCAGTGAAAGGCCTTACACCCCTGCAGGCAACATCAACACAGACAAACTTGTTAATACATCCATAAATCAATGGTTCGAAAGGACATAAGGATGTCAACCTTATTATCAATCCAACTCGGATCATACACGGTTTTGCTTCAAAACTACAAAGTCTCAGATGGATCCATTCACCAACTTTTGCCATGACCCAGGCGAAACGCAAAACTACACCAGAACGCCCCATTACTCCTCCCAATCAGATGGTTCAGTGCATACCATCTGCTGGCCCATCTACTACCAGCACCCCCACTCTTAATGAGAAAGCTCAGGATGTTCTCAACTGTCTCACTGCTCCTGATCATGTTGCGGCCTACATAGGCTCTTCCCACTTAGTTCAGCACATAGAATTCCAGACGGGCAAAGCAAGCAATATCCTTGTACGCAAAAGTGCCTATTCCGAGTTCATCCTATGGGGCATGTTCCAGATTGCTTGCAATGATTTTTACTTTACCCCTGATGGGAACTACAATCCTGCCAACTCATTCTCTAGCCGGTTTCAAGACATGAAACTCAGTTGCTGCCTAGCTTCTTCCACATCTGCTGAGTTCCCCTTTGCTATCACCGACTTCTCCAAGTGCATTGATAACTTGCATAGCTGCGAGAAACTAATCAAGCCTGATAAGGGTGACGAAGTCACCAGCTCTGTTTTCAATCATCTCAGAAAGTTGCAGTTCAAACTAACTCATCCTTTGTTTGAGGCAAGTTTATCACTCTTCATACAGTCCAATCAACAACTAATGATATATGATCTGGTTGAAACCAAGTCCATTGCCAGATGAAAGCAGTATACCTACTGACGCTGATACAGCAGAATCGGGTACGTAACATATTGACTTGTCTTCGACAATGGTTCTAACTTTCATGAAATCCAGATACTCAAGCGGACAAAGAAACACCTGATCTTGGTCCTGAATTTGCAATGGAGACTTGGCCAGTTGCACCTCGCTCCTTGCCCTACTTGGAAGATTTGTTCGAAACCCACGACATCTGTCCCCTCCCTGCTTATGATATCAACAACGATCTAATTCCCCCAACTATGTATGAAGCCATGCTCAAAGGTGCCACTGCCGAAGTGCACTTCACATTTATGCACCACCATATCAAGAAGAAAAACAAACATATCTATTCTGGGGTTTTGCACAGACTTCAAGTCCTCAAGAAGCCCACTACATTACCATCCAGTCCTTTCAAACGTGTCCATGTCAGTGCAGCATCACCAGGGAAAGGCAAAGGGCATGCCTGATCATCAATGTTCATGTTGTGTATGTCTAATATTTGGCGGAAACTGAAATAGCTCTCATCTTGCCTTTCTACCTGCTTAACACATTTGTTAGCAATCCTGTACTCCTCGTCATGCCTAACTTCATTTCGTCCCTTACTTTTTTTTGGCCAGAACGGTGGCTGTTGTTCCTTGTATTTCTACTGTTGAATTATATATGCACTTATTCCCAAAAATGCTCAATCTGTCCACTTGTCCGGGAAGTGTAAACAAGGTTCCTGCCGAATATTCGGCCGTATATCTAGTACAGTATATGTGGGATGGTGAGCAAGCAGTCTGACTCAATTCACAGTTTAAGTAACAAAGTTACATATATAATGTTTGTTCTCACCATGCCAGAATATCAGCAGAGCGAAAAACCTGCAACCTGCAAGGCCATTTCAAAGGTAACCATTGAACCCTATTTTGGATTGATTATTCCATTTTTCCTAGCTATCCTCCAATCACAAGCTCTCAAATGGCTGGAGGTAGAGTTACCTAAATGTTACTCATCTTTCTCTTCACTCTGACTCATCAATATCTAAACACACCCCAAGTTGGCAAGTTGCATCATGCCTGCCAGCCGCATCCGAATATATTGACCAATGGCCCTTCAGTACTAGCATGCATCTGAATCTCCAAGCGAGCATAAGCAACTCCAATTAAAGGTTGGCTACAACTCTGAAGTTGGTAAGGTCTTTGTGCTATCCTTTCTAGCTCTCATCATGCCACACTGTCCAAGCTGTGGGAGAGGTAGTTTCAAGGACCAACACACTGTTGCCATGCACATGAGCCAGCTGACATCTGGATGCAATACATGGGTTAACAACCTCATACACCTGCAAGAGTCCCTTGCCCTTCCAAGTTCAGCCAGCTGCACTCATTGTGACACAACCCCCGATGCTGTTCCAATGGACACTGACCAGGAAACTATCACCCCCAATCCTTTTGCAGATCCTCATACCCAGCTTGAGGACATGGACCAGGAATTTCTCACCCCTGATTCATTTGCAGATCCTCATACTGAGCTTGTCAATCCCAGGCATTCTGTGTTGCGAGATGACTTGAGCGAACACCGGCGGGACTCTACAGGCTACACCAAACCAAGAAGACCACAGCAAATAGGATGAAGCGAGAAGTTAAGAGATGAAGCTAGATGAGATATAGATAAAGCAAGAGAAGTCGATAGGCGAGTAGATAGTCAGATGTCTTCAGGATACTTGCAAGGACGTGGGTCACAAGTCCATCGGTAGGAGGGGAGCGATGTCGGAGGCGTAAAGACTTGATGACCAGATCGAAGTCGATATCTTGAACTTACCTATCTTCTTCTATAACCATAGGAACCAAAGGGGAAAGAAAGCGTAACAGCCTTCCTTAATCACCTCGCAGGGACATAGGCCACAAGAGACAAATGGATTAGACTGGGGGACCAGTCAGCTACAGCTAGTTTATATAAGTTACAGGAGGGCGCACGGACCATAGGGTCCATGGGAATGATTACTGTATATAGATAGATGAAAGAAGGTGTCGTGAGAGAAGGAATGTGATGGTGGGAATGAGGGACGGAGATTAAATAAAGAAGAATGATGATGGGAATAAGAAGACGGAAATTAAGGAGGTGTGTATGCAATGTGTAAGTCTAGACCATAGGTCACATGTGGTTTCCCACAGTCACGTGTAGTTTCCTATGGTCACATGCATGTCACATGATCTCGAAGATGAAGGGTTGTAATGTAGTGCACTAATGCGCTAAGTTAAAGTGATAGGTGAAAAGTGTTCAAGTAAATAAGTGTACAAGGATAAGCGTCTGTAATGAAAGTGTAGAAAAGTGTTTGTAAAAGAGTGGTATCATAACATTCTGCACAGACCGCTGGTTCACAACCTGTTGGTTTCCACTCAGAGCACTTCGAAGGCACAGCTCAGTCATTCAGGCATGGCAACACGTTTATGGACAAGTTTGACAGAGATGAGTTTAGCGATGCCCGGAGAACAAACCTCTGCTATCCTTTCGCCTCTCACAATGAATGGGAACTTGTGTCATGGTTGCTTTGCTCTGGACTCAGTATGAGGGTGATAGACAGTTTCTTGTTATTGCCAATCATGCGTCCTTTCTCTCCTCTGATGATTGGTAAGGTTGATCATCACAAGGTAAAGTTACTCAGTCTTTCTTTCAATAATGCAAGGGACCTTCATGGGCTCATGGAACTACTCCCCAGTGGTCCTTGTTGGCATTCCATGGAGATTACTCCTTTGCATCCTACAAAACACCCATTATACCTGTACTGGCACAATGCTTTGGAATGCATCGTGTGGGTTTTTAACCACCCATTGTTCTACAACCAACTCAACCTTATCCCCAAGTGGCTATACACATCGCATGATAAGCTCTGTAGAGTGTACACAGAATGGATGACTGGGGATAGCACTTGGCAGACGCAGGTCAGTGATTTCCATCTTGACATTGCCGGTCTCTGTTTAACTCTGATACAGTGCAGTTGCAGCTTCCGGAAGGCATGACATTGCTCAGAACAATACTTTCTTCAGACAAAACAAACATTACCAATCTATGTGGTGGCGGGGTCGCCCACCCCCTTCTGATCAGCCTGGCAAACATCAAGATGTCCACACATCTCAAGCTTTCATCCAGATTGTTTATGCTCACTGCCCTTCTTCCCATCCCAAAATTCGTCCATAAGAACAGGCATATGCACGGTGTCCTGGAAGATCGCCTAATTCACCAATGCCTCAATATTGTCCTCAAGCCAGTCAAGAAAGCTGCGGAGCTTGGTGTAATGCTTCCAGACTCCCATGGGAACCTCCACTATTGCTTTACCCCAATCACAGGATACATTGTTGATCCCCTGAAGCCGCCATGGTCGCTTGCATTGGGGGAAAGACCTTGCCTGTGACCATGGTAATGTTCAAACAGTTCAGTAACCCCTTCCAGCACAAATCACAGACCGTGGCCACCACACTGGCCCAGCTTTCTGTTATAAAATCCAAGGCCAACCCCGCTGACTTAGAAGTGTTCTTTTGCGAGGCCCAGCATTTCCATCTCAATGGAGTTAGTGACCCGTTCTGGCGAAAATTTCCCCTTTCCTGTTCCAGCATATTTATCACACCTGAGCTCCTTCACTACCTGCATAAGGAGTGCTGGGACCACAACGTCCAATGGTGCTTGCATATCATTGGTGAAGCAGAAGTGGATTTCTGATTCTCTGTTCTGCAGCCCACGGCAGGATCACATCACTTCAAGGGGGGTATCTCAAAATTGAAACAAGTGACTGGCCATGTCCATTGTGACGTCCAATGCTACCTCATTGGAATGATTGGTGGCACAGCTCTGTCAGAAGTCACCATTGCCATCCATGCTCTTATGAATTTCTGGTATCAAGTCCAAGCCTATCGCATCAGTGACACCGACATTCGCCTCATTTCCACCGCCCTTGATGGCTTTCATGCTAATAAGCATGCCATACTTCAACACAGTGGATGACGTGGCAAGGGGAAGAGGGTTATCGACAATTGGTACATTCCAAAACTGGAATTGATGCAAAGTATCACCCCTAGCATAAAGCACGTTGGGGTCAGTATTCAATGGACTGCAGATACAACTGAGCATGCTCATGTGTCGGAAATCAAGACCCCAGCAAGGTCCACCAACAACAACAACTATGATCTGCAGATTTGCTGCTACCTCGATCATGCAGAAAAGTGCAGGTCATTCAAGCTCACTATTTCATTACGTAAACAGGAAGCTAGTCAAGGTCAAAGCGCCTTGTCAGAGGGTGGAAAATTGGAAGACAGAAGATCAGATATTAGTGATGGTGAAGATGATGATGAATACAATACCAATACCCCCCAGACCTCTGGACCTTCAAGTCGTGCACATCTGAGCACCAACTACTTTACAATTTCAGCCTGCCTTCATGCCAAACAGACAGGCACCATTCCATTGCCCCTTCATAGTTTTGTGGCAGGCTCGACAGCGGTAAACTTGTCACATGCTCCATCTTTGTGCCGGATTAGTGTGGACGAAGCCACACAAAAGTGTTTGGCCTGCCTGACCTCTGACCTGCTTTAGCTGATTTTCTACAGCATGAAGCATAGAACAGCAAGGGATTCATGCACCCCATTGGTGGGCAACGCTGTGGATCAATCTACTTGAACCTACCATTTACAGAACTGCAAGTATGGTATAAAGTACAGCTTCAGTACCAACCAATCCATGGTAACCCTGAAGTCCCACCTGCCCAGACACTATTCTGCTCTCCACCCAGCCCTGGTACTTGGGCCCTTGGTCACTATGATGCCGTGATTTTCAATGTCAATGCTTGTTGCAAATGGCCACAAAGTGGCCTGAAAGGTATGTGGTATTTCTGATCAAAGTCTTCTGCAGTTTGAACAATATTATCTCTCAGGTCACATCGCTGGCAGCTTTGTCTTGTCATGCATCCTCTTGGCAAGATGGGAGAGAAGTGGCCATGGATCAACTGTTTTATTGCATATGTACAGTGTTTCAATATTGTAGCTGAAGATGCTACACAGCTCCCCATTCTTAAACATGCTAGATGTGCTACTAGTCAGTGGCTTGGTGATGTCATCCCCCTCAACCAAGTGCAGGCATTTGCATATCTGATTCCTCACTTCAGAACAACTGCAGATACAAGGCTGACGGCTTACAACTCATTCGAGCATTCCATAGAGTATTATTTGAATAAATACTTCGACAAAAATACATACTTTGCACTTACTTAGGTACTGGCTTATCACGATTAATCATCGATTATCTCGAATCATTACTTGTCCATCTTGACCTCTAGCCTCCAAGTCTTCCATAGCTCCTCGCATCCTTGACAAGATCCATCCCAGCACCACTTGGCAGTGGTGAGAAAGTTTTAACCTTGTGACAATTACAACCACAAAAATGCGACCGCCATGGAACAAAACAGAGCTACTACAGAAGTATTCCACCGTAGATGCCACATACAAATTAATCAGCTCCCTCCCACTCCCAAGAGGAGGTCACAACATTGCAACCATGGACAAGTTCATCAGCATTGAACTTCAAGGAAAGGTCATCAATGAATGATGTGATGTGGCCATGGCCACCGTACCCTCCTGCAGTCTTGGCTTTTTCCTTGACTTAATATTTGCAAGCTTTAACAAAGTTTTTGCAGATGTCACCCCTAAATCACTTGTCATCCCTCTCTCATTTAACCCCCATGCCACACGCCAGTGTATATCATCCCACAAAATTCACAGCATATCAGAAACTGTTGAACTTTATGATAGGGAAAATAGGCACTGGCAGTGGGACCTGACAGGCCCTGCCCCCAAGCAACCTGCTATCGCCACTGCCAGGCCCTCCAACATTGATCTAGAGTCACTTAGCACCAAACAACAGGTTGCTCTGTTCTTCAACAGCATCACAGAAGCCTTCACAGCTAGCCAAGCCCAAGCCAGCCACAATATACCACATTGCCATCAGTGGCTATCAAATTGGAGCAAAGCATCTCTGCCTGGTTCTACAGGATACTTGCACAAGCCTGATCTTGTTCTGATAGACCACAGTGCCATATCTCACAATGAGATTATGTGGCTCAGCCCCAAGGTCATTGCTGAATACACAAAAGAAAACTTCCAACCAGCTTCTTGGATTGAAAAGACAATGGACACCAAGGCATATCTCATTTTGGTGGACCAACCTTGGAGGCATTTTGTCCTTGGGCTGTCCATTGCCAACAGCAACCTACGAGTCCATTTCTATGACCACTCAGGCAGGGTGATCTCCCCTTCATTTAACATCCATGCTGATGCCCAACACTTCCTTTTCATCATCATTGCTCTCACCTTCAGTTGTCACGCATTGATTGGGTTTGATCCCACAATTGAAATACATCCACCTCTCAACAGTTGAAGACACTCTGCACACAAAATCACACCAAGCCCCAATGATACCAATGATGACCCACACCCTGTCAAAAAAGCAATTTCACCCCCCCCTACCAAGCCTGCTGAGGGATCCATCCAGCCCTCCAGTCACAACATTACAAGCCCCCCACTCCCCTCCCCCAGTCAATCACCACTTACAAAGTCCCCCAATCCCATTCACCCAAATCAACTTCAACTTTCCCCCATACAACTGATTTCACCCCCC
>JBBPQV010001419.1:0-10373 GCA_038092675.1 Boletus rufocinnamomeus
ACTTGTGTTTGTCGACGTCCATGGGAAACTCTAATGGAGATTCTGCTCTTTCTTTGGCAGTTGGGCTTCATGGTGGTGAAGGCGCAACCAGAGGAATAGTCAGTTGCAAATGATGAAAGTCTGTTTGTGATCCAGACGAAGATTGAACGGGAGTGGTTGGGGAGGAGGGACGGGGGTGGTGGAGTTCCTGGTCCAGAAGTCAGGGTTGTTGTAGTGGTAATCGGTGGGCTTGGTAGTCAGAGGAGGTACTGTGATTTCAATGTCTTCTTGCTCCTGCTCAGGGGAGGGAGCTTGGATTCCTCTTTGCCACAAAATGGTGGTGGAAGGGACCTCATGCTGGATAGCAGAGGTAAACTGGATGATCTAGTTCTTTTGTTACACTAATGTGTAGAACCTAGTTGAAGCGCACACTCAAGTGTAGTGTGGAGACACTTAGAAGCCTCAGGGGTCTCACTATGACTAATCCTTAGACTAATCACTCGTGGAATGACCAGATTCTAGCAATATATTGTGTAGAACTAGATACCAAACTATAGTACAAAGGCGAGGTATTTATACTACTTGGAACGGCGCACAGACCATCTGGGTAGAGGGGGATATGAGGCAGTACGAGAGAACTGCCTAAAGGAGGTTACTCGTCCATATCAAGAAGATCATCCATAAACGTGGCATATTGCATGGTCAATGCCATAAGGGCAAAGCCCTCTCGTGTATGAGAAGATGAATGAGCGAGAGTGTAATTAGAAGGATAAAAGGGAAAGAAATCCGTAACATATTGTAAGTAATCTACACAAGTCCAAAGGTTTAGGAGTTGCAACTCAAAGAGAACACACCAGAGTTCATATGTAACAGATCAGAGGTGGTTCTGGAGGCCAGAGGTATGGTATATGACAGTATCCCCCTCTTAGGCCCAAACCCTTGAGGGCCTATTAGAGGAATACAATGTGGGGTGCGGAACCAGAGGCAGAGTCTGAAGCTGTGTGGAGTGTAACATGGGGACGTATAAAATCTGGGGTGTGTAGTCCAAGCATCCTGAACTTGAACCACAGCCATGTCCAAAATTGACAACATCAAGAATTGGTCCGAAGACTGCCTGGTGGAGGGTGCAGATGACAATGACAAACTGTGCACCATGAAGTACACTGAGCAGCAGCATTGCATCAAGGTGCAGAGGGTGGAGGAGGAATGGATGAGGGTGGAGGAAGAGTGGAGGAAGGCGGAGGAGGAGGCTGCATGTCAGGCAGTGGTGGAGGGGGCTCAGAAATGGAGGGAGGCTGAAGAGGCAGCCAAAAAACAGGTAAGTACCATCGCCTGTTCCAGAGGCTATGGACTAACAGAGGTAGATGGAGGATGTGAGGGCATCGCAGAGCACCAGATCAGAGGAGTGCACAGAGGGCGGAAAGGGGAAGAAGCAAGCGTCAGAGGCACTGGTGTGTGTATGATGTGAGGACTGGGGGCTCAAGTGTGCGCTTGGGCCTGGTAAGTCCACATCATGCGTAGGGTGCTGTGAGGTAAAGGCCAAGTGCGAGAGGCCCGGAGAGGAGAAGTTGGAGAGGCAGAAGAAGAAGGTGAGGACAGAGGTGCCGGAGATGACAGAGGTGGGGGGAGCGAGTGGCTCAAAAGCGGCAGAGGGATACAGAGGGGTGGTGGAAGTGCTTGGGGGCCTCACAGAGGTCCTAAAGCAAATCCATGTGACACTGCAGGGGCAGAACAAGCAGCTGGATCTCCAGTATGCTATGCTCAAGAGGTTGGTGGAGTTGAAGATGGAGGAGGTATACAGAGGGGGTTCAGATGGGTCAGAGAGTGGAGATGAAGGAGAGGAAAAGGAGGCAGCGAAAGAGATGGCAGAATTGGAGGAAGAGGATGCAGAGGGGAGTGAGGAGGAAGAGGGTGGCTGTATTGTATAGGTACTGCCATGATTGTGTTTTGTACATAGAAATGTACCTTGTGAGTCTGGGAGCGTCTGGACATTGGAGGAGTTGGAGTGTCACTAATAAGCAATGGAAGGGGTTGGAGTTGGATAGGGGACAGAGCAGATAGAACCTATCTGTTGAACTAGTGCATGTATTGGCTAGAGTTATGCAAAGTGTACTTACCTGCTGACTAAGCAAGGTAACGATGAACGTAGTGGTTGGGGATCAAGAAGTGATTATTTCTCAGCTCAGCTGAGTTTGTACTTAAGTATAGTGAATGTGTGAACAATTATACGAGTATGGTAAATACTACTCCTATTGTTCAACACTCTCCCTGGTCTAATATACTGTAGTATTGTAAGACCGAAGTAAAGAATCAATTACACAATCCAGTAGGAAAGGCGAGGTTGTGAAACTCTAGACCAAGCTGTGGACGAAATTTCTCGAACTTGACATGTCTGAGGTTCTTGGTGAACATATCGGCTGGATTGTCATCTCCAGGGATATAAAATAATTCCACTTGCTTGAAGGTCATCACTGCATCATGTACATAGTGGTACTTGATGAGGATGTGTTTGGATTGTTTCTCAGTGACTGGGTTTTCTGCAATAAAGAGAGAACCTTGGTTGTCACCACAGATGGGAATAGGATTTAGCTTGTGCCTGATTTCCTCAAGCATTTGCTTTATCCAAATGACTTGGCGAGAACAATCACTCAAAGCCATATACTCTGCTTCCGTGGAGGATAGTGCAGTAGTCTTTTGTAGATGGGAATTCCAAAGGAAAACCCCATTCGCAAGCTTAAGGTAAAAACCCGTCTGCGAGTGACCAGTGATTTTATCCTGACCCCAGTCTGAGTCAGTGCAGGCGATTAAGCCTCTGCCAGATGATCCATCATAAATCAGAGAGTAATCTGATGTGCCAAGTAAATATCAGCAAATGTAAAGGGCCTTTTCAAGGTAATCCTTTGATGGATTGGCTGATTGGCGGGCCAACTGTGTGACAGCATAGGCAATATCAGGCCTAGTCCCAATCATTAAATATAATAATGACCCAATGACTGTTTGAAAACAAGTCCTAAGTTCTGGGTTCACGGGTAGGTCATTCTTCTCTGGGTAATATCCCTGAGGTAGAGGAGTCCGAGCAGGCTTTGCATTGATCATTCCGCAGTGCTCAAGTACCTTGTCAAGATAATTCTGCTGGTCAATGTATATGTGGTGACCTTCTCAACATGTGTTCATTCGGAGGAATTCGCGTGGTTCCCCGAGATCTCGACATTCCCACTTTTTCATAAAAGTGGCCTTAAGTTTTTCAACTAGGCTCTTGTTGGGTCTGCAGAATAATGCATTGTCAACATAAATAATAGCGAGTACTATGTCATTTCCTCGCTTGTACACAAAGAGACCGGCATCTGTTCGAAGCCATTCAAATCCAAGTTCCTTCATGGATTTGTCTAGTGCATGCCACCAGGTAATACCGGCTTGCTTTAATCTGTAGATTGCATGTAGAAGTCTTAGTACTTTGTTGCCTTTGTGTTTAGGTGGCAAGAAACCTTCAGGAAACTCCATATAGAGTTCCTCTTCTAGGACTCCGTAGAGATAAGCAGATTGGACATCGAGTCCAGATATATACCACTTTCCTAGGGCTGCTAAAGCTAGCATACATCACACTGTTTCAAATCTGACAACCGGCAAGAAAATTTGATCATAGTCTAGACCTTCCACTTGGGAGAAGCCTTTAGCCACTAGATGGGCTTTTTTATGGCCATCGGATTTTACATCAAAAACCCATCGATTCTTTATGACCTTGCAGCCAATGGGGCAATCAACTACTTCCCATACCTTGCGTTCTTTGAGCATCTGAAGCTCAGTTTCGCAGGCCTTCTGCCAGAGTTTTTGTTCCTCTGCAGGTAATTTATTTATGTCCTTAAAGGACCATTCCCGATAATTGGGAGCATTTGATGATTCCGCAAAAGGGATGGCTCATTGACACAAGAAGGAAACTAAAGCGTCTCCCCCTTCACTGGTCAGGCATTCAACATCCTGCTCACTAGGAGTAGGAGAGGGTGGTAAGCCACCAGGGACATTAGGAGTGTTTGGTGTCTTAGAGCCAGAGGGTTCTCCGATCAATCGTTCCCAAGACAAGTCTTTTTCAATGTCCTTCACTTGTTTTAGAGGATGATGTTTGTCACCATAAATGTTGCCAGGACGAACGGGAACTTTGCAAGTTCACTCAGAGCATTGCAAAGGTGGAGGACCGATTGGAGGTGGGTGTGGAGCCCTGGGAGGAGTCTGGGAAACTGGAGGTGGCAGAGGAGTCCATTCAGGTGAAGACTGTCTTTGTGGTTCAGGGAGTGGTCTGAGAACTGGATCAGGCTTCTGGACAATTGTAGGCTCCAGGTCAGAATCATTGGAGTCGGAGTCATCGGAGTGATCAGAATGACCATCGGTATGTTGATGAGGTATCCTTGGTGGATGACTGATTGGCTTGTGAGGGCAAGCACCTGAACACCTTGGGAATAGGTTCTCATCAAAAATGGCATAGGCAGATTTGTGTATAGAGCCATTTGGGCGCATGAAGACATAGTTAGCGTCGTTTTCTACAGTAACCCCTAAATACACCATCAACTGCAATTTGGATTGCAGTTTACCCTTGCATGTCTCATCAGGAGTGTGCACATAGGTACTACATCCAAAAACTTGTAAATGGGAGACAGATGGTTTCTCCCCCTGAAGTAATTCATGGAGGGTCTTCCATTGAAGGCGGTTCATGGGAGTTCTGTTGTAGATATGAGTTGCATGACAGAGTGCAAACTCCCAATAGGAATCAGGTAGGCAAGCGTGAAGATGCATCACCTGCACCTTGTCCATTAAGGTGTGAATCAATCGCTCAGCATGACTGTTCTGTTGGTGTGCGTAAGGGGCAGAACGGTGAATATGAATGCCATTGTCACAAAGGTACTCTTCGAAGGCCTTGGAGGTAAATTCTCCACCAGAGTCAGATTTGAAGCCTTTAATATTGGCGTTGAACTGGGTGTGGATATAGGAGAAGAACTGTTTTGTGACACGAAGTGCTTGGTCTTTGGACCGTAAGCAGTGAACCCATGCCATTGATGTATAGTTGTCATAGTAGACGATGGCATATTTGTATTTGTGGTATGATTCCACCTCAAAAGATTTGAGATCTGAGTGAATCAGCTCAAATGGCACAGTTGCCCTGCACTCAGTATGAGGGAACGACCTATTGGGTTGTTTGCCTAACTGGCATCCAGTACAAATCTTCTTTTTCTTAGGTATTTCCACGTCAGGGAAATCCTTTAGATGTTTTCGCGCAGCTTTTATGACGTCCTTTGAAGGATGTCCTAAGTGGCAATGAAGGAGTTCATAGTCCACAGAGGCCATAGATATGGACTTTGCATGTGGTTTGATGGCAGGAGCACACATCCAAAACATTGTATCTGCTCCATGTGAATGGAAGGAGAGAGTAGTGCATTTAGAGCACTTGTCATAGAACTTGAATAGTCCAGGGGAAACCTGAACTGTAAGACATCGATCACGAAGCAGAGCACCCATAGAAATGAGTTTGATGTCTGTGGAGGGCATGTAGATTACAGGCGATAATCACACATGTAAACCTTTAAAGTCAATGATGACTGTGCCTTCTCCTAGAATAGGAGCCTTGCCATTTGCAGTGAACAAGAAGCGTAGTTCCTTGAACTCATGATATTCAATGAAATCACTTATTTGATAAGTGAAGTGACATGAGGCGCCTGAGTCAAGTAACCACATGTCCGGAGGTGGACAATGGTGATCATGTTGGTGTTCACGTTCTTTGCCTTTACCAGAGACTTTCTGACAGTCATCACAAAATGTAGAGGGCAAAGTAGGTAGTATTGTCTGATCACTACCTACTACAGACGACAACATATATAATATGTTTTTCTATGGCGAAGAAAGTCATGCATCAGTGTCTGAGTGGTGTGAGGAGGACTGAAATACTGACCAAGATTCCTCGCCCCAGATCTCATTGAGATCATCCTCATCCCAAGATTCAGCTGGGGGGCCCATGAAGGTACTGGAGGATGAGCCAATGACTGTGTCATCGTCTTCTTCTTAAGTCATAAAGAATTGCAAGAAGGCAGATGGGGAGGTGGCACAAGCACTGAGCTGATCGGTGAGGGTGAGAGAGGAGGGACCACCTGGGAAGAGTCCAAGGTTGAGAGCAGGATGCGCATCCACATCATCAACGATGGGAGAGAAAGGATATGATTGAGGAGGGGAAAGAGGAGGCTCCTCAGCAATGTTCTCATCAAAAACAAAAAATTGATCCAGGTAATCATCCTGGTAATCCTCACCTAACGACACTGTATCTTCCTTGATCTCCATGAGCACATCATGCGCATCAATGGAGACTTCCTCAAGCCACTCCGAAAGAGGGTGAGGATTGGAGGGAATGCCTCCAGACCAATCAATGTGGTGGTTAGCCACAGGGTCGAGGATGCAAAGGGTTTCACTGGTGGGTGTAACACCCAGTCAGTGCGCCAGAGAGATGGCGTTCTTGGTGTGAGGGAAGGCGGGTTCCCCATAGTGGGTGGAACCCTGCATGTGTACCGAAGCATGTGGATTCGGGACAGGAGATGTAAATGTAAATGGTTCACTAGGGACCGAGATGGGAGCCACAAAGGCAAAAGAGGCAGTGGGAGCGGCATCAGAGGTGGTAGCGTGGCACGCTTGTTTGCGCAGCTCTTGCTTTTCCTGACCAGCTTTGGATCGTCGCCCTTGATGACGGCACTTCTTCTCCTTATTGTCGTCCTTGGACGATGAGGACAGGCCAGCCTGGCCTTGCTGCTGCTGCTGGAAACTGGGGTCTCCCCCTTTCTGCTTGACAGCGGAAATCTTGTTTGCCTGCAGTGCAGTGGGCTTGCAGCAGTTTGCCTGTTGTTGCCAGGCAGTGGTGACAATCTCCTCAAGCTTGGTGAGGGATGGGACCTCGGATGTGGCAGTGGTGCTGGCAGCGGAGCCAGTGGGGATGGCGGTGATGGACTTCTGGTTCATGATCTGGGAGATGATGTCAGCGTACCTTGGCATCTTGGATAGAGCAATCATGCTCTGTACCTTGGCTGAGATGGGGTAGCCCAACTCACTGAGGTGCGGGAACTGTGCATTCAACTTGGTGAAGGAGGGAGCCAGATGGTTGCCATCAGGGATGACAGTGTCCATCATTGTCTTGAACTCGTGGAAGGTGTTGGTGACAGTGGGCTTAGAGTAAGCTGCCTTGATTTCATTCCAGAGGAGGCCGGCGTAGTTTTGAGAGATGAACTTGGCCGCGATATGCAGCTCCATCTTGAGGTGAATGGCCCCAAGAGCCTTGTCATTGTTGTCCTCCCACACGTGGATCTCTGTGGTATGGTCCGTGGTGATATTGCTGTTGGCATCAACAACGTGGTTGGGCTGGTTGCAGCAGAGGATGGTCCAGAGACCCTGGGACCGAAGGTACAACTCCATGTCGGTGGCCCAACACTTGTAGTTGGTGCCATTGAGGCGGGGAAGGTCTTTGAGGGTGGAAGACATGTTTTCTGCGGATGAAGGAACGTTAGTACTGTCCTAAATCGATGAAGAAATCAAAGAAGAAGGTGGTGAATGAGTTGCACATTCCTGAATGTTTCAATCCGACAGAGTTTCCCCTTAGGATATGGGTGACATTTTAACACCTTGAGCGTAAGTATTAGGAATACTTATGCAGGTGGTCTGGCGTAAAAATGCACAAGACGTGTCCTACGTTCTGTCTGGCTTTGTGTGAAGACACAAAAGCAGACATGTCAGGTTTGGCGTGAAAACACACAGAACCGACTGGAAAACCGCTGTGCAATTAAGCACAAGCAGGGCTCATAACCTGTTGAACTAGTGCATGTATTGGCTAGAGTTATGCAAAGCGTACTTACCTGCTGACTAAGCAAGGTAACGATGAACGTAGTGGTTGGGGATCAAGAAGTGATTATTTCTCAGCTCAGCTGAGTTTGTACTTAAGTACAGTGAACGTGTGAACAATTATACAAGTATGGTAAATACTACTCCTATCGTTCAACACTATCAAAGGTTCTGATGTGGAGAGTGAAGTCCCTATCCCCCTCTTAGGGTAGACATTCCAATGTCTACAGAAAGAGGATTGGGGGGAGCAGCATGGGGGCATAGTGATGCAGGGCAGAATGGATTATTGAAGGTGATTGGAGGTACTGGAGTTGCCAAGGGACAAGCCCAAAGGCATGGAGGAGCTCGGAGTTGTCAGCATCCATACTCAGGTGAAGGGAAAATAGTACTGCTCGAAACCCAACACTCAATGGAGCATTCATGGGTGAGTCAGTGGTTTTCTAATATCAAGGGAGCAGGGGGACCCAATGGAGGTGTGTGGAGAGCATAGATGGAGTGATCACCTAGTAGAAGGGGGGTTTCAGAGGAGGTATAGGAATGGACAGGGGGTCGGAGTACCACTAGGGTACGGAGACAGGAAGTTGGGGACGGAGTTGCCAAGAAGGCATGGAGGGAATAGGGGTAGCATCATCTAGGCATGGCGGAGGCAGAAAGGGAGTTTGCAGCAGTAGCACTGAGCTGGAACTGAAACAGTGCACAGTGGATGGCAGCACCCATCCAAAGTGCGATGCTGGAGGGGTCAGATTAGGGACGAGAAGACTTCAGACAGTCTTTTGCCATGTGGCTGGAGAGACCACAGAAGAAGCAGAGGCCATGGTTGAAATGACACTGTTGTTCAATGAAGGTGAGTCGACTGTCAGGACTGAGCAGAGAAGCAAGGTCCACAGAGGAGGAGGTATCAGATTCGATGGAAGTATCAGAGTCCAAGTTGGAGGAACAATCAGAGGGAACAGAGGTGGATGTGGAACAGGAGGGTAGGAACTCAGAGTCAGAGGGTGGAGCAGAGGATGAGGACAGGACAGGAGAAGCACTGGCAAGCGGAGTTGTCTGATACTGATGCTCAGATCTACATTCCCAATAGTGGGCATCGACTGACTGCACTAGGGTTCACATCTCCAATAGTGTCTGTGGTTTTCCAATACAAGAGATCTCATCCTTGATGTGGTCTGGAAGGCTGGAGTAGAAAAGATGCTGGAGGGCACCATCTCCGAAGCCTTGGATCTGACAAGCAATGCAGTTGAAGTGCACCACATAGTGATTGATGCATTGCTCATCCTTCATGGACAGATTGCGGAGTTCATGTTTTGCATTGCTGACAGGGTCATGGGGGCTGAAATTCATCTGGAGTTCCAGGACAAAGTTGGGGTAGCTGTCCATCCACAAGGGAAGCAGCATGGAGGGGTCGGATAGGAGGAGGTCAGGTTCGAACCATTCAAGGGCCATACCCGTTAGGTAGGACTGCGCAAATGTTACTTTGGTGTGGTCTGTACGGAAAACCTTAGGGCAGTCCTGAAAGCTCAGTTCACATTGGACCAGGAAGGCCCAGAGTTTGCAGGAGTCTGATCCATCAAACTGGTCCAGTACATGGACTCTGGTTCTTTGGACAGAGGTGGGGATCAGACAACTAGACCTGGCTAATTGTTGGATGGAGTGGGCAAGGAGTGTGAAGGCATCAGATGCCTTGTCTTTGGAGTCATCAGGATCTGACTCAGATGCATCTGAGTCATCAGGGAAGTCTCTACCATTCAGCAGAGTGGGCTGGTCCTGCACTCTGTGACTGGAGTGCTGACTAGGAGTTGTAGGGAGGTGAGTAGTCCAACCTGAGGATTGAAGTCCCGGAGTTGGATTCCTCAACAGAGGTGCCTGTGAGGCAGAGCTGGGAGGATGGCAGGGAGAGAAACCACGGAACCTATGAAGGTCTGTTAAGTACTGGTAAACTCTGAGGGGAGAACAAACTCCGGAACTCTGGAGTTGTCTAGCAGATGGGACTTGGCTTCACTGTATGTGGTGCGCCCTTGCTAGGAGTCCTGTTGTCCCGGAATTTACTGAGGGTCAGAGATAGACTTAAGACGTACTAGATGTCAAGTCAAGCGGAGGTTTCAGAGAGAGTCTTCGAGACTTGAGCGGAGGGAAGGAGTTAGACTAAGTTGATATTCAAACTAAGGAAATACAGGAGTAGTACGGAGAGCTTATATATGTCAGAGGTACATAGGATTAGTAACAGAGGTGGAGTTGGTTTGTAAGTAAAGAGTTGGAGGTAAGGTAAAGCCGGAGCTGTGTTCCTAAGCAGAGCACAGGTACAGAAGAGAACATACAGTGGGACTAGTATATATGGAGATCAAGAAATGGAACGTAAAGTATTGTAAGTTATATGGACAGGGTCCGAAGGTCAGGGGTCGCATCTATAGCAAGAATGTGCCGGAGTTCGTATGTACAGAAACAGAGTTGGTCCAGAGGACCAGGGTTGGACTTACTGAATTTCCAGGATATGACAGTATCCCCCTCTTAGGCCTGAACCCCTGAAGGCCTAGGCA
>JBBPQV010001420.1:0-10369 GCA_038092675.1 Boletus rufocinnamomeus
CTTCGCGCACCATATTCTGGGTTAGTATGGAAAGGATTTTTGGAGTCACTGTAGATCCAACAACATATCAACAGAGACATTATCTTGCCAATAACAAAATTGCTCTCACCAACACAACAGGATCTGCAAGAGGCATTGCAAGCGGTTCAGCGAGTGAAAGCATTGGTCGCAGAGTTGAGCAATAATGGCAACTCCGACTGCAATTCAGTCAAAGCCATGCTCCTTCACACCAGCTGTCTTCTTGTCGAAAGATATTCAGTGAATCCATATGCAATCTGGGAAATCAGAAGTAACCTATGGTCCACTGCCAAATTTGATGTGAGGACGTGGTGCATTCTGAAGTTCAGGAGTTTCTGAAATCAAATCTACAACTGCCAGAAGATTAGAACTCTAGCAACTATTTTGTAAATATGTAAATCCTCATTTCTGGCTCATACTCTGAGAATCCAATTTCATTCAGCAAATAGTGTACAGTGGAACATCTGTACACTAATTCCCACCACATTTTTTGTATGCCACACCTGCCACTCACGGATTTTTAATCTGCGTCACAGTTTTCATAGAATGCATCATGCATGGTACAAAGAGGGGGAGTCAGAGCCACAGTATTAGATGTATGTATGTACATAGTCATGTAAGTTGAACTCATCTATGAGCCCACTACAAATACCGGCGATGAATATATCAGCGTACCAAAAGGCAACCCCATGATCAAGGATCTGGAACATCAGCTTTTGGCAGCCAGTACCCATACGACTGAACTGTAACTCCAGAAAATGCTTAACAGCGTCACCAAATGGTTGCAGATTTCTTCCATCAAGCAAAAAGCGGGCCATTCCATTCCACCAGACGTAAGGTGATCATCCGCCATCATTGCATATATCATCAACATCTCCACCTACATGCCCCAGACTCCCCCCAGACGACTAGTATGCCAACCCGTTCAACCAAGCGTCCTCCCAGGCACACCTCCTACTTGTGGTCAATGATGATGAATGCAAGAACTGTAAATCGTTCCATTCTGACAATTTTGACAACTGGAGTCTACTGACATCCAATTGGGAAGAAACCAACTCCAACTACAGTTACAAGTCATACCCACCACACTCTAGATGTATTAACTAAAGCGGCTCTGGCGGGTGAAATTATGGAGAGCGAGGTGACTTGGACTGAAGTCATCAAGGAGATGTCAGCACATCAACATGTTGAACAAAGTTGCCAGTATTTGTAGTGGGTTTGTAGATGAATTCAGCTTACATGACTCTGTACATACATACGTCTAATACTATAATTGTGATGAAATGACAGGTAAGAAGGGGATCAAGGGTTGGTCCAGACAAGGTCATTGTTGATATTGCGCAGCCATGGAAGAGTAACCCTTTCTGAAGGAGGGGTAGAAGATTGAGCAGGACTGGGGGGAAATGACTTCATGTCGGCCTGGAGACACTTCGCAAACATCCTGTACAACGTCATTGGTGAGCAGGAGTGATCTCACTGATGCATCAAAACTACAATGCATGTCTTCAAATTTTTCTGTCTGCCCTGGTGTTACGATTCATCCCAGGGTACCCCTACCCCTTACGTCTTTTCTCTTTCCTCTATGTTCTTTTCCTTCTTCTTTGACTTCGCCCCCTTGTCCTCGCCCGCTCGTACCTCTCCGAGTGTCTTCTTTCTTATGGGGAATCCCCATTACCTTGTCCTTAACCTTGTATAACAGTTCCCCTTCGACCTGGTCATCTAGACCACCTCCTTACTTCGAATATTTGTCCTTCGACCCAATCTACTAGATCACCATTTAACCATATGCGGTTACATTTAACCATTCCTAGCTTCACCCCTTTGCCCGGTCTTCCAGACCACGTTTACCCTTTCGACTACGGCCTTCCGCCCAGACCTCCCCTTTGCCCTCGTCTTGCCAATATCGGACTGGTCTGTGCTCGGCTAGTATACCTACTTAAACCCTCGTCTCGTACCCATGTACTTTAGTCTTGATCTCCCTAATTAAAGCCTTAGTTCTACCTTCGTCCCTTCGACTTCACGTATGCTAAACGAGCTACCGAATCACCTCAAGGCTACCCGCCTTCCTTGAATCCTCGCCCCTAGAATAAGGCCTCTAGGGCTACGCTCGCCCCTACCTGGGTCAAGCGTAACACCTGGACTGTACTCTCTTGTGCCACTACCGCTGCTCAAGTTTGAGTGAGAAGAGTATCTGTGAACTCCCAGAATTCATTGGATGTCCATATCTTCTCTCTGCCATTTGTGTTGGTCTGGGTGGAGGCTTCATTGGCCGTTGCAGTCCCACCGGCTGCTGCTGCCTCTTCTATTCCAGGTCTATTCATACCATTGCTATTGGTATTTGTACTATTGCATGAAGGTTGGTTGCAAGTCACTGTAGTTAACCTGCCTTTATCCATCAAACGATTGAACGTGACCATTGAAGAATGCTATTATTGTTCAGGTGGAAGAGGAATGGCAGAGAAAGGTAGGTATAAGCAGTCATTGAGCTGATTTACATGTATATGCACCAGAAATGCATACCGCGCCCAGTGACTGAGTGTGATATCAAAGTCACTGCCCAGTGCTAATGTGCTCGCAAGGAGCGAGACGTGACTCTGTGACTTCATGCTGTCTGCGAGCTTTGCATGATATCTACCATTAAGCAATTCATGACCAGAATACTGACAACGTACTTTTTGCTCGATATTGGAATGCTGCGAAGTCAATAACTCTTTCACCATTGTTGCAATGGTGTCTAACATCTTGGGGTCTTGAATGGCTTTCTCTGGTATCTTGAATGTTGCCGGATTCTTCTTTGCATATTCCTAGTGTCGTTAGTATACGGTTTTGCTGTCAGAGAGGACATTCAAGTTTGCATGCACAGTGGGACTTACCAAGATATTGGAGGCTGTTCCGATGACATACCCAGTCAGGTTTGGTGATAGCAAGCAGCACTGAAGTCATTCCTTCAAGACATCCTTGAATTCTTCGGATGTGATGTACTTTCGTGCTTCATCCTTCTGACTCTCTTGTTTGAGAGACATGATGGATGCTTGAAGTTCAATGATTATATCAGCTTGCCACATCTGTTCCATGTCAGCATGCAGCCTGGCAACATGTTGAGAAAGACAACAAACCTGTGAAAATTCGGCGAGCACATCAGAAGCAAGGCCCAGCTCTGTGCATGTCTTCTCTGCGAACTCTCTGTGTCGTTTCAGCTCACGTTCTGGAACCTGGTCCTCGTCTGACAGCATACGTGCATGATGTTGAGCTGACATGAATGGAAATTCTTCACCGTCGCTGCTTGATGCTTGCTCTGGGAACTCATGTTGTGCGACCCTTTCATTGGAGCTCGCCCAACTCTGTCCAGGACTGGTATTAAGGTTGCTACCGGAGTAACTGGACTGTCTGGACAGCCCCATGTCTAGTTGGAAGTGAGAAAGGACACCGCCCTCCATTGTAACCCACAGCAGGACCAAGTTGGGTGAGCAAGGGAGGCGACAGGGGAAGCTTGGGGGAAGCTGCAGCACTGAGGTATGTCCAAGGTGTACATGTTTGTATTTATGCAAGATTTATGCAATACAAGTTTGACACCTGAACAAAGTCTGAAAGGCGAAACTGCATTGACTGAACATTCCAAGAAAGCATAACCTGTATGAACATGTCTACAATGTAGATCTACAGAGCAGCTACATCTGAAATGAACTCAGATGGGTGAGGATAGTGGCATTTGGCCTTTGCATGATGTATTTCAGTGACACTTAAGGAAAGTGATGGGACCAGCAAAATGGTCACTCATATGTTTCAGTAAATGTAAAGTGTATAACAAATGGTTAACTGTGAGAAATGTACCAGTGGGACATGTCGGCGAGTTAACATTCTGACCAGCCAGACACAAGTAACACCTACTAGTGGTCAGTCCCAACATGCAATGGTTTTCGGCAAACTATAGTTACAGATTCACTGTATACAATGTGATTGATTACTTTGGACATAAATAATTGTCTAGGTTTAATTGTTCTGTTTCTTCCTCCACAAGTGAGGCCTTCAGCTGTTGAAGCTTCACCAAAAGTACCTCCCTTTGTTGTTGAACAACAGACAAAGTGTTTTTCACTTCACTGTAGCATTGAAAGAAACCTTCCAAAGAGGCAGCTCCTTCTTCCTGATTGAGATTGCTGCGAGATCCTTGGTTGATGAGGGTCAGTGATGCTTTCAACTGCTGGATCTCTTTCTGGAGCTCACCCTCATTCTCCAACTTCTCTAGCTCAGCACACAGACCTGCCAACTCAAGAAAGTCTTCTTTGGTTGGCTTTTCAATTGAAATAGTCACTGTAAAGTGTTCAGTCATCACATGAATTGCCGAAAAACTGCTGGAGAAATACCATTTTGTTCACCAGGTTGCCAGGGCCTCACTTTGACTGATCCAATCTTCTTATTTGGGGTTTTTGGATTGTAAACTGATAAACCATCCTTGATTTCAGATGCCAGCATATTCCCCTTCCCCTTGTCTTTCACTGCAACCAGTACCAGAAACAACTCCTTGGCTTTGTTGTGGATGTCATCTGGGACCATCTCTGGGGACTTGAATGTCACCCTCTTCCCAATCTTTACCAGCAGTTTAGACCATGTCCCTGCAGCATGTACTATAGTCTTGCCTCACCAGATATCAGTTTCCTCGTGCACTGCTGTATACTGCATTCGCTTCTTTTTACAGGTTTTGCACCCCAAAATCAAGTCCTTTCTGTCTGTAGTCACCACACATTTTGCCAACAGATCCACAACACATTGCCCACATTTCTGTAGAAAGTGAACATTCACCACAAACATTTGTTATGATGTGAATATACCAGACCAAATTCCAGAGGAAGATCTGAAAAAGCTCCCATATTAATGATCATTGTTATGGTTTTGTGACCAATGTCACCCATGACCTTCCCATGACCACGTGCCCTGGTGGCACCATGACTTTTCCCCGACCTCTCATGGCTTTGCCATTGTATTACCAGATCATACTCGATGATCACGACTCATGGCTACCATTCCCCTTCATAACAGACAATTCCCGGCCTTACGCCTCGGATGGGCTCTTGACTCTAGACTGGACATTCACCATGGACAATGAGTTCTCTTTCATCACAAGGACTCTGTGGATATCACCTAGTGACTGGACATTCCCCCAGACGTTTACGTTTCTGTGTAAACACAAGGCCTGGATCTTCCAAGGAGTTTCCCTGGATCATCCCCTGATCCTACTCTCCCCAGTTGGGCTGTGGCTTATCACCTCACAGATCCGAGATCTCCCAAGCATTGCCTCGTTGATCCTACATGCCCCAATACCTGCCTTGGTGACCTGTCATCACCCGAGATACAGCCTCTGGATTGTAGACTCCAACACCTGCCCTTAACAGGACAGCCTCGTTGATCCTAGATCACCCGATCTATTGATCCTATTATACCCACTCTGGTTTCTCCCTAGATCATGTGTTATGTGACGTGACGCGTCTTGGACACGCTTATGCCTCCCCTATAGTTCTATTACTATATCAGGTTAGACTGGCCCTAAACTAGTGTACTTGTATATAAGTTCAAGCTGAGCTTGAACTGCTCTCTAACCTGAATCTACTCATTCATACCCTCAGTTCTCTACTCCCAAGAGATCTTGGTTAGACTTCTTGTTCCCTGGACTAGATAGTCCTTGTATACTTGCTTCCACACTATCTCTCCCTTGTTGTTGTTGTTGCCAACATCGACTCATTCATTGTCTTCAAGGCCTCTTGAAGAGTAGCGTCCTTGGTTGGAGTCCCAGTGTTGCGGGTAAAACCATAACAATCATCACTAATGTTGAAAGAAACTAATTGACTGACTCTGATCTTTCTGTGCATTACTATCCTGTTCAGCAGCTGTGTCATATGCCATCCACCAAAGGTTTGTCTGCTTGGACAAATCAACGTTAGGAGTGCTGTCCGCTTCGGCAAGGCCACATTCCCAAATAGTCATTGCATCTTGGCCAGACTCCAGGAGCTGAGATACTTGGACTAGTATCACTGGGATTTTGCCACCCATATCGCCCAGTGATTTCATAATAC
Organism: Boletus rufocinnamomeus; assembly: GCA_038092675.1. Lineage (NCBI taxonomy): Eukaryota > Fungi > Basidiomycota > Agaricomycetes > Boletales > Boletaceae > Boletus > Boletus rufocinnamomeus. The sequence continues at coordinate 6,084 of JBBPQV010001420.1, forward strand.
TTGGTGCTGACTTCTATGAAGTTGTTGAGAACCAAAGACAAGACAAAGCGAATGTGGATACCATTTCATCCTTCAAATCTCTCATCCACTTGTTGTAGTCTTTGGTGGAGAGTCCACATTGAAGTGCTTCTTTGAGCCTGGCAGCTTGTATGTATGAATTCAGCTGCAAGATATTCCTTGTTACTTCTTCTGTGATGTTCATTGTGAAGTTTGGCAACTGCTGGCTGGCGATTGTTGATCTGATAGGAACGATGGTGATTTGTAAAACTCAGCAAAGCAAGGCTTGCTAAATACCCACGCCATGAAAGAACTGTATGGCAGGAAGATATGTTCACCATGTCAGGAATTGACATCCAATACATACTGTTTGAGGCACCACGGCCCACAGTGGAGGAATTACATCTCATTATTTAAATAACCACGGTTCACCAAACATATTTGCCCATTCCCCATATCCTTTCTTCTAAATTCAACATCGGCTTGCTTTTTCTTACAACTTTCTCCCATGGCACAAAATTCTTCATGGAAAAGTTGCCAAAGGCACTGGGTGTACAACATCAAATGAGCACTCAAGACCTGCTGATTGGAGTCTAAGTTAGGAAACCTCTGTCTTGGCAAAGATCTATACTCAGGAATCATTGGTGAAAATTGGGGGATTCAGCAACACATGAAGTTCACAATTCATCTACCTAGCACATTATTGTACCTCATCCATCTTGCTGATGAGACATGAAGGCAGGGTCTGACGAGCAATAATTAATTGGCGATTAAAGGTTGCCATAAATCAGCAGCTTTGAAACAATGTGGGTCACATTTTCAGTTGCCAATAGGATGCTGGGATACACCATGGTTACAGGCAAGTGGTAGCTACCCACAAAATCCAAATCGGCATGACAAATGTGGCCAAATTTGCAAGACATTTGTAAGTACATATTGGGATGTGTAACTTGGTCTGGAGTGCCAAAAATTTCCAGATCAACGTCTCACTCAGTGATGGAGAGGACTGTGGAATTTGGCTATCTGCCAGGGATAATAATTCATTTCTGAAGTACATTATCATACTTCACCCACCTTGCCAGTGAGAGTGGGTAGAAGTTGTACATACTCTCCCTCATGTAATATACATAGCAAATCCTCCTATCTGTTGTCAAGCTGACCCCATGCTGAATCAGCTTCCCACTAATGAAGCATATCGACCCCAAGTTATAAAGTAGTTGGAGGCCAAAGGTGCTCAGTTCCAGAATGGCTTCATCATACTTGCCGATGGTGAGCATGAGGTCATACCAACAAATGCTGGTCTTTGGATCTCAGTGTAGCGGTGACTCCCTGTTGATGATTAAAGCAATTGCCGTGAAGACTGAGTACCAATGTGCCAGGACTTCATGCAAATCCAGAACTTCATCGTCTTCTCTCAGAGTCTCCATCACATGGCATCCTGTGGCATGTAGTCCTGGATGAACTATAGCGAGCAATGCATTCAGAAGTCTTGACGTTTCCTCATTAGAGTTCAACCATGCCCTAGCAGGACCATCTGCCCTTTTAAGGACCAGGGTGGAGCAAGGTAAATGCTGCGGAGTCTTTGCTTATCAGCAATTTTGTAGTATGAGCCTAGAGCCTTCGTTGAATGCTCACCTTGTGACCCTGCTGATGCCATGCCAGCGATATATTCAAACATCCTGATGTCACCAAGGATGTAAAGTACTGAGGGTCAGACCTCCACCCTTTTATATTTGGAGTCTTTCCAAGGCTCTTTGGTGAATCTAGCATGGCTTCAGCAATCCTTGTAGACTCAACGATTATTCTCTGAAAATATATTATTTTTACATTGTTGGGAATGATCTGACAAGCCTATCTGCCTGTTTGCTGTAAGTACTTCCGGTAAGTACCAGCAAAGAATGCGATCATGACAATCAACTATGACTATGGGACTCAAAAGGATTGCTGGGCCATGTCTTCCAGTGAATGTTGACAGGTCAACTGGGGGAAAATTGATGCCTAATTGGCTTTCGAGCAGCAAGTGTGTTCCACTTGGTCTTTAGCCGATCACCGAACCATATTCTTTAGCGTCCCAAGAAACAGTGACTGTGGAAATGAGTGGGTGGTTTTGGGGGAATTTTTCATGCTCACTCTTGTTCTTGTAGGTGATTTCTAGAACATCAGACATGCAGTGAAGTTCCTGATCCAATGATTCCTGGACCAAAAGACCCTCTTCCTTACAATGATGCTGGAGAGATTCCAGGAACATTGGTGAAATGGATGGTGAAGTTAATGGAATAGTACTCTACACCCAGTAGCATCATCACTGACTAATGCCTCTGGACACTTTGTCACTAAGGGTGGCTAGCTAATCACAATCTAGCTCAGTACTAGGACACTTAGTGTATATCAAGAAAGTTGTGTTTCGATGCAGCTTGATTGCATAGTACATACAAAGGTAACTACAACTTAATGCCTTCGGCGGGCAGAGTCATGATGTTCAATGTGCATCAGGATCACTGTCTGCAACTGGTCAATCTGTGGGCGATGACAGTTGCCAAGTTAAACAGGTCAAATTGATTGGAAAAGACTGCACATACACCAACTTACCGCTGTGACTGCACTTGTGGTGTTCGATGGTCTGGCAACGTCAATCCCGACCTAACAATGGACTTAGTAACCTTCGGATTGACACTCGTGTGTTACTTACTGACCCTGCATCCTCTTTGGAAACCCACTCACAATCGTCATCACTGGTGACCTCCCTGCCTTCGCCATTGGCATCATCGTCGGTACCAATCTCAACTCCCAGGGCCTTGTATTTACCCTTGCTCACCTTATACTTGGGGATCGTCAACTGGGATTTCTTGTTGTGGTGGAAAATGAGATGTGCCCAGCTTTTCGCAGTGTGAACGACATTCCCTTCATGGTCGATGATATCAGGGAGATCATGGATCACAGTGCATTTACTCTTGGGGGAGGAGCATGGAAACAGGGCTTGAATTTTCCCTTCTCGGTTATGATTGCTGTGCAGGAGACATTCTTCCCTTGACAAAATGGACATTTCTGCTGAATGTTAGTCAATAGACTTTCTAGACAAATGTGGACTCACAGGATTGAAAAATAGTTCCTTCACTGTCTCCTGTTTGCTTCCAACATTGTAACATTTGGATCTTGTCTGAACTGTCTCCTCAGATTGCTTCTTTGCTGCATTTGCCATGTTCTCATCTTCCTCGATAGGCGATGGGCATTTGAGTCAACTTGCCTGTTGCCTGTGCCCAAGTGGTGCCACCATGATCGTTAGCAGTCTCTTCTGGAGTTCTTCAGGTATGGCAACAGAGTCTATCGAAGTGGGAGTGGTGTCAGCGATGGTGGATGCAAGGGATGAGGTGATGACAGTGGTTTGAATTGGGGGGACAGCAATTGTGGATGGGATGGGAGCAGGAACGGTGAATCCTGTCCACTATGGTGGATGATCTACACAAATAATACATCACAATTTTTTACTCATTTATCACTGAGAGGATTCTTGCGGTATATTTGAAAGGGTTTTCCTTGGATGAGGAGTTAACAGACATGATGGAAAAAAAGCTTGGAGAAGTGAAGAGAAGAATTGGATCAAGCTTGGCAGGGTGTGGTAGCAGAACAAGACTTGTCAGGGAACGATGAATTCTGGAGTATCATTTTCAGTGTTTGCCAGCATTCCAAACTTAGTAAGAGGGCCGTCTCAGCGAACAAGACTAGTATGGATTACAATTTTCATGTCAGTCTGTACATTGTAGTATAGAGTTAACGGCAAATTGAAGTACACTAAAGGAGAGACTCGTGCTCCAACATTAGCTTGAACGTTTTCTGGAGTACTTTGAGGCGTTGCTGCATCCTCCATTCACATATAGCTTCTTTCTCAATCTCAACCACCAAATCATTGAGATTCTGTCTTTGCCACCTGATCTGGTCTGCATTGTGCTCAAGTCATTCTTGCAACTTGACGGTCCATCTCCTTGCCGACTCTAACTGGTCTTCAAGATTTTGCAATATATTATTTCATGAGTGATTAGAGGTTGACACAGGGTTGGGGACTGGTCACCTTGGCATTGTAATCCTGATCTTGAGTGGTGAAGGGCTGGAAACAGGTCATTTCTGCAGACCTTTTTCTAACAAAGTGGTGAGGAAAAATCTGATGTGACAATGATGGTACTCACTTGGTCTCATTACCTTCATGCAGGCCAAAGCTTTCCTTGGCTTCTCAAGGGGAATCCACCATTTGGTCCTACCAGGCACTCCAATATGCCAGGTAATAAAACCTTTGC
>JBBPQV010001421.1:0-10364 GCA_038092675.1 Boletus rufocinnamomeus
CCTCGAAGTACCCCGTGGCCTCTACAGCCTTGCGAGGTGTAGAACTTTCGGCATCCCGTGCGTGAATGTCACAACCAGCATGGACAAGGATTTTGACGACATCCAACGGACAGATGTGATTATTCTTACCTCACTTGATCTCGCATGTTAAGGCGACATGCAGGGTTGTACCTCCATTAGCTGCAAGGACATGTCAGCGTCATTTCTAAGCAGCGACGATACCAATACCAAGTTGGAACCTCTTTGTGGAATGCGTTTCAACCTTCCAACGCAGTGAGCAAGATATCGGGAGGGAACAACGGGCTCTGTAAAAGCAAGTATTCCACCACGAGGGCCTGCCAGTGTGCCCGACCCACAGCGACCTAGATGGCTAGCCTTTTGTCGGAGTTAGGCATGGAAGGACTCCACCCAGCTTCGACGACGATTTCTGTAGCCTTCAAACATTGGTATTCAGGCGGACTTCGCGTTGTATCAAGATATTTGCAAGCATAGCTGGAAGTTGACTCTGACTTTTATCACGAAATGGGAGTGCATACGGCATCGTTCGTCTAGGTACTCCATTCTCGTGGTGTTTGGAACTCGAATCCAAGCCGAATGAGTGTTGCCCGTTGAACCTGTCTGACGCCTCTGGCAGTCAAATACCGAGTTGTAACGTTCGGACTCGCTGCATGGCCAGCACAATGGAGTGGAGAATACCATTCTTCGCAGCGCCCATGGAATCGTGCCGATCATTGCCTCAGTACCGAAAAACATCTGGTCAAAATCATGGCCCGCCTACGCTGAATGAGGCGGTGGATTGTAACCTCACATGACAAGTTCCGTAGCACTGACGACAACAAACGCAGAATCGCAGACATATACAATAACATTGGACATCACGGAGGATACGGCTGGGTCAATCTGTCGCCTCTATGACGGGATTGTACCGATGAGCACGTCTCAGTACAGCGCCATCGTGGCCATTCGTATGGTATAAAAGCACAGTCTCAGGTAACTTACATATCTCTTCCAAGCAACGTACAACGACAACGCACTCCGTGTTCACCATCGTCCAGCCCTGGTCATCGGAACGCTCTCGCGCGAGTAACAAACAGTGGCATTCATCCTCAGTCTCAACGAGGACAACATCCCCTCTAGAACGGAAATTGACGATGCCAAGCTTGTACTCTTCTACGTGACCGTGTGGGACGTCAGCGCCGACCAAGAAGGATTCCAGGTAATGGGGCGTGACTGTGTAACCAATGTCTCGGCCATCATTGTCCTCGAGGACGTTACATCGTGCTGGGATCACAAGCATCTTGATCACCACGCCGAGCTTGGTGACTTCGTACGACGGATGACGACGATAAAAGACATTAGCAGGAATCCGAGGATCAAGTTTTGAATAAGATCTTGGGGAAGATGGTAAAGCTCGGGAGTAAGGGGAAGGCTGTCCAGCCCATGCGAAGAAGGAGGCGTCTGTACACTCGTTGGCGATGACAGCCATCAGCCTATACCACGCCCTGTCGGCTTCACCGTACGCAATCGGTAGACTGACGTTGAATAAACCGAGAAGAGAGTAAGCGGTGTCTTCAATCTTCGTCGTCTTTCGTTGGGACGCCCATATCATTTTCTCTGCGACCCTGTCGCAGGAGGGCAAGAAATGCCATAGGTCGTCATGTGGGATCCCTGTGACGGTTTCGATGGCGGTCCAGATTTCCTTGACAGCTTTATCGCCCACAGCTTTATCGCCCTGATGGTCACTCATCTCTCGGCAAATGGGCCTCCAATCCTTTCCATAGAACCTTATCACCTGTGAAGCGAGGAGTTCCTGCAGAGTCCATCCTCTCGTGAACCAAGGCTCCGACTCGAAATCGCTTACAGTCAATGACTGGGCGAGATGGACGATGCACACAGTAGCGATACTGTACCATCGGTACATTGAGCGAATCGCTTCATCCAGTTCGACACTGCTTTCCTTGTTGATGCAGCACGTGTCCGACCAGACATAGCAACAGTCGTAGTCGTTGCTAGCCCTTTGGCAAAATTGGAGCAGTTTCTCGTATCCGATCGTGGGTTTTTCGATTAGGTGCCTCTCCACTATGTCGCGAAACAGAGGCTCATCATCTCCCCAACGATGTGAGAATATGGCGAACCTGAACAGGCTGCGGATGTACTAGGAAAATGAAATAAGAGGTTTGTCAGAAGCATCGTAGGACAATATCTTACTGCGTCTCGGCGTATGTCCGTGATTTCATCACCCCGCGTTCGCAAATGCCAGTTGTCACGCGACGGGTTGACTGTGCTATTGCGCTGCTTGGATTGGACGAACATCTGGATATCTTCTTGCAGTTTGCTGTCTACTCTGGATCTCTCTGCTTCCCAGAACTCGGTCCTAGTAACAAGCGCCATGTCGCCGATCCGCAGGAGGTGTGTAGGAAGATAATTCAGAACATATTGTTCACAGTTTTCGAGAAGCTGTTGTCGAAGTTTGGAGCGGTTATCCTGTTGTGTTGTGGAGCTGGCAAGACTATCGGAATAGCAGAGGACCTTTGGTGGCAGCGAAGGATAATGAGAATAATCGTGGGCATGTTCTTGATCGTGCCTCCAGGAGGCAAGAAGGATGTCTTGCAGGGACGGCTTCAGCTTCTGGGGGGACATCAGTTGCGCATCTGTTGAGCGGGTTCGATGATGAGCTCTTTGCAAGGATTAAAAGTAGACCTGCCTTACTAGCTCTGATGTCTCCCACGGGTGCATACACAGCCCGCGAGTTCGCAAGAGACTTTCTGGAAGATCTTGGTAACGCGTTGTTGATATGCTGTTCTCAAGGTTCTTCAAGGCGCCGCATGCAAAAGCAAGGTTTGCGGTTTTTCCATGGCAGTAAGTACACAGGTGAAGCTCGTCGTCGAAAATATTGTTCATCTTCAGTGACGTTACTTCATGACACAAAACCTTAACCCTATAAATTAGTTTGACGCAAGCTCGTAAAAATTCGCGTAAGTGCTCGAGTTTACCATGCCATCACCATTCACTTTTTTCTGTGATAGTCGTCATCTGTATTGATGATTCGAGTCGCATCGAAAGTTCTTGTCAGCAGGCTCCAAAGTCGTACCGGGCCCAGGGACCACAGGTGCAGGAAATCAATTATACAAGGTCCAAGTTTTCGCTTAGCAGGCGACTCACAGATGTTTGAGAACATCAGCAAACTTAGCAGACAAAGCCAATGGAAGGAAATCCAGCGAACAAGTCTAGCTGACACATCCCGTTGCCACACTGCAGTTGCTCGGCCGTGCCCGACATGACGTCACTAGGATGCACATTCTAGTTTACCATCAGCTTCATTATGACCACCTCGCTCGACTATCTCAAACAAACGGGGACGACCGTTGTCTCAGACTCTGGCGAGTTCGAATGTGAGCTCCGACAGCCCCTATTTTCGTCAAAGTGCTCATGGGCTTGGTGAATAGCTATCGCTGTGTACAAACCACAGGTAACGACATATTCTCAAATCCAGATGCATATCGCTGATTCTCATTTGAATTTTAAGGATGCCACGACAAATCCGACTTTGCTTCTCGCTGCGGCGAACAAACCACAATATGCGTACCTGATAGATTCCGCCATCAAATATGGCAAGAGCAAGGGCGGAACTCTTCATGACCAGGCGTGCTTGGCTATGGATCACCTCGTAGGTCTTTACAACATATGCATTTTGGATACCCTATTTGAAACGGTCTGTGACGCTGACAGCTGGTCGAATTTGGGAAAGGGATTCTGGACATCATCCCTGGCAGAGTTTCCACGGAGGTTGATGCCCGTCTCTCGTTCGATGCAGAAGCGACGAAGAAGAGAGTGGGCATGTGTTAGTACCGCATCTAAATCATGGGCTCATTGTTGTTTCTAGGCAAGGGAACTCACCAAGCTCTACGAGTCCGCTGGAATCAACAAAGAGCGTGTTCTCATCAAGATAGCGTCAACGTGGGAAGGCATTCAAGCTGCCAGAGAGCTTGAACTGTCAGATGGCATCCACTGCAACTTGACACTTATGTTCGGGTTTGCCCAGGCCGTCGCGTGTGCTGAAGCTAGTGTCACGCTTGTCTCTCCATTTGTTGGACGCGTGCGTTGACACTTAATTCCATGTATGAGAAGCCACTCACATTCATCGGTAATGTAGATTCTTGATTGGTATAAAAAAGCAACAGGAAAGGATTATGAGGGCGACGATGATCCTGGGGTTCAATCCGTGAAGAAGATATTCAACTACTTCAAGCAATATGGCTACAAAACCATTGTCATGGGTGCCAGTTTCCGAAACGTTGGTAGCCTATATATCTTCCCGACTCACAACTCATAACATTCCTTGCACAGGTGGGAGAAATCAAGGCTCTCGCCGGAATTGATTTCCTCACTATTTCTCCGAAATTGTTGGAGGAATTGAAGAGCTCTACTGGGCCTGTTCCGAAGAAACTTGACTCGGAGAGAGGTAAGTCGGTTGCCAAATACTATTTGACTGAGTCGCTGATTTCCTGTAAACTTCTGACAGCTGCTCAAGCCGAGCCCATTCCTAGGGTTTCCTATATCAACAATGAGCCCGAATTCCGCTGGGCCCTGCTCCAAGACGCGATGGCCTTTGACAAGCTGCACGAAGGCATCAAAAAGTTTGCAGAAGATGGTGACACATTGAAGAATGTTCTAAAGGAAAAGTTGCACGCGGCTTGAAGGCTGTTTCAAATTTCTTTCCGGCTTCTTTTTCTTGCACCTTGGCAGATACTTAGCAACTGTAGTACTGGGTTGTATTACTCTCAAAAATGCCTTGGGTACACTTGAATTCCTGGACCCGGAGGGGGGTTTCAAAAGTAAGAATCTGTGGGAAAAAAATATTCGACGCCCATGGGAAGTCTTAGCTTGACACTTTCGGAACCTAACCTTAACCTGATGGTGGGGTTTCGTGTGCTTGTGGGAAGTTCTTGTGTCAGCTGTACTGCTACTAAATTAGTTGCTTAGCCTACGTACCGACCTCGGGTCCAGGTATGCCCGGAGGGCGCTGATATATGCACTTACCTCATATATTTTGTGCTGTATGTACTACTTATGTCAGTCACGGTATGGACGAATGATGGGCGTTGTATTATTTGAAACTGGGCTTTCAAGCGTGACAGAAAGAGAATCCTAATCATGAGTCCCTGGTAAAACAATCATGGAGGAGCACACTCATGTGTTACCAGCGCGTGACCGCACTGTTCGGAGAAATAGGATTTAGAACAAGGTGGGGCAGGCTATTGCGTTTATTGCTCTATTTGACGTAATAACATTCCATACTGGCGGATCTGATTCGGCACTCGTTGGATTTTTTGACAGTCAATCTTGACACATTCAACCCCAGCCAGCGATCTCCAATAATGACATCCAAGCCACCTTGACATTGCAAAACGCTCCGCGGTAAACGCAGAATATGATACATCTCAGTTCGAATGCATGGGTCTGCAACGAACCATCAAAATAGCCCAGGCAGCCTGAGGCAGGTCAGCAGGTCCGGGCCAGACGCGCCGCACTTCTCCCGCTTCGGTTCGGTCATGCCGTACCCGTCCGATCGCAATGGTCTAGTTTCAAATTTTGTTTCTCGCATGATCACAGGGCGTACGTTTCAGTAAACAGGATATATATTAGGCGACTCGATTCCGTGAGTGCATTCCGCAGCTCGAAGTTCTAACCTCTCCGTAACCCCACGATGAGGAACCTGCTGTTGGGCTTGTCCCTGTTCCTGTCATCGGCGCTCTTTTCACAAGTCCTTGCGGGACTACCAGACCACAAGATATATGGTGTAAACTTGGGTTCATGGTGAGTACATCTCAACTTCAGTGGACCGCTGGACTCTTGACCCGGTCGATGGTGTAGGCTTGTCCTCGAGGCCTGGATGCTCCCACAAGGTATGCGCACCCGTTGCACTATGACGCTTCCTCGTCTTGATGGTCTTCAGAATGGTTGAACATGGGTGGGCAGTCGTGTTCAAATTGTGCAGATTGCATTGCAACCGAGTCGTAAGTTGAACCTGCGCCACGGCATGACGCGATCCGTATCTCATATGTACCTAGTGCATTCGCCAAAGCGTATCCCAAAACTGTTGATGAGAAATTCGCGGAACACTGGGATTCCTGGTTCACCGAGTCACACGTCAATCAGTTCAAAGAACTAGGGATCAACACAGTTCGAATCCCTGTATGTATGCAAGCCAACATCGCATTCTATTATAATGAGACGCGTTGGTTGTTCAGCTCGGATATTGGATCGTCGAGGCGCTCGTAAACCGCCCGGCAGAAGCGTTCCCTCGTGGAGGTCTTGCATACCTGGTATGTACTTTAAAACAAGATACTAGTCCCAGAATCTCAACATGGGTCGGTTTGATAGAGCCGTGGCTTGGCATGGCTAAAGAGTGCTGGTATTCGGGCAATTTTAGATCACCATGCACTACCAGGCGTTCAGACACCCGGACAACAATTCACTGGAAAGTACGTAATCCAGCGTTTGAATAAATTCGTGGAGGCTGAATACATGGTAGCTGCACCACTGACGTTCAGTTCTATGTCAGTATGCATGATAGCATATATGATATGACCTGACGACCTCCCTGCTAGACACCCTATAACTATCACCGTGCATTGATCTGGACTGCTGTGATGACATCGCTTGCACATCTCGATCCTAACTTTGACAGTGTTTTCGCCATTGAGGCTGTCAATGAGCCCATCATGGATGCTACGCAGACACCAGACTATGGCGAATGTACGTTCCCCTGTATGCATTAATCCATCTGGACTCTGATCCTTGTATTCCAGTCCAAATGAATTTTGTCCAAACTATTCGTGCTGTAGAGCTCACTCTTGGCATTCCGATTTCTGGCATGTCGTTGGAAGGCTCTATTTCATCAACAAACTTCACTGCCGCCCTCGGTGATGCATGTTCATCTCCTTTATTCAATCCTCAAGTTGTGGCAGCAATTCAGGATGCTATCCCCATCATCCTCGACATTGCCTTCGGGTGTGGGCTTGAAGACCTGTTTACATTGTTGCCATTCAAGTCCGACCGATCTTCACTGGTTACCACGTAAGATTCTTGGTATGCGCGACGTATAGTATAGCTTACATCGCTAAGCTTCATGGACATCAACTGGCAGTACAACAACCCACCTAATCCCGCAAAGGCTGCGATTGGACCCCAGGGATACGATAATCATTTGTACTACTCGTAAGCACCTGATCATCTCTCGTGTGTCTTTGCTCACGCGCACTCAAGATTCGGGGTAATGCGGTTCACGTGGCGTCTATCGGTGCTTGACTCATCTTGTTTTCCAGGGTGTTGCCGATGCGAATCCGGACGCTTACTTGACAAGCGTGTGCAGTAAGCCATTCCGTGGCGTTTCTCTGACGTATTGTTTACCCTGCCATGTTCTCAGACCTGCAGCGTATCCAAAACGATGCCGCCCTCGGTAACTCGCCTCTCTGGTTCGGTGAATGGGGACTTCCGACCCAATTCAATGCCACGAATGCGTTCCTCTACAAGTGGGCAGACGCCCAAAAATGGGCGTACAGCAAAGGTGCTGGATGGATTGTAAGTCATGGTCGTCTTTTGCGCAAACCGAGACCGTCCCTCCTCAAACCGAAGTTGCGAATGACTTTTTCTTTGTAGTTTTGGAACTTCAAGACTGAGATTTCGGACCTGACAAACGGAACCGCGTTGGCTCGGCAATGGTATGTGGGCCAAGCGTTTGGGTACTTCCATGTCGAGACAGTCTATGACGGATGACCCGACCCATTAGGTCTTATCTTGAAGGCGCTAGGATGGGATTCCTCACAAAGGATCCTGCCGCTTACAACGACCCCAACGTGTGCGCGCCGTACATCAACGGCACGAATAGCACGACGTCATGAATGTGCCAGCCAGCGTTGCGGTTTAATAGATTTGAACGCGATTACCCCTTCTCTACTAGTCATTCATTTATACCTTTCGATCCTAGATGTGTTATACTACGTTTCGATCCCTGATTCTCTACGGTCCTTTTCCCTCATTTTCTCGAGTCTTTTGGGGTGTCGTACACAGGTCGTGATGATACTATGTCACTCGTTATACAAGTACTGTGAGGAGCTGTTGTCGATGCAACTGACTGTATGAGTAGGTGAAGATCATCCACTTAGACAACCACCTGGCTCCTGGTAAGAAATCATAGCAGTGTGAGTGCCAGTCTTACTTCACTAACACCAGTCATTCTCGTCACCAGGCTAGAAACTCATTCCATGTATTCATAGTCCATTACACCACACCCATATGACATGCTAAAATAAACTGCCAAGAGAGAATATTAAATACGAGAATACCATAAAGGTGTGTCTAATCGATGATGCTCAGCTCCCTGGTACGTGTCTTTGCGAATTCATCTTTGTATGTGTTCCAGATTCTGTGAGTCGAGTCAGGAGTGTGATTAGAGGCCGCGTCGAAAAATCGGACGGACCGGGTTAGCTCTTCGATATAGAGCGTCTGCACCCGAGTCACTTCCTCGATCGACGGCCGATCACATTGCTGGGTATGTATTGGCCGGCCAGCTGTTGACGTCAGAGTCTGAAGGTGGAGGATTTGGAAGTCGGGGTGACTCACTAACTGATACGATCCTCCGACGGTAAGGCATTAGTCCCAAGTTATCTATGAATGGGATATGCAGAATCAGTTCATCTACAGGAGGCCGGCTGTGGGAGATCGCATAGAGCGCACAATTTAATAATCCACGTCCGTGGAACAGGGGGAGGGTAAATCCGAACATGCTTTGGAATCTTTTTTGCAAAGCGTAAACGGTGGTCCCCTTTTCATTCGGCATTTGCTCATAGATCTAGAGGAACAACAGGATCAATTCGAGGTAAGATTCAACCAAACCTAGGATCCGCACATCGTTTTCACCGAAGGAAAACACCGGTACCAAGTCAGCACTGACAACATGGGCATGAATGAGGGGGGGTATCTATCTTGATTTCCGGAAGTAATCTGACGTACCCATGCTGAATCGCGACCTTGATGAATCCCAGCCTACGAGTTTAAAGTATGAGCATTAGCGTTAGTGTTGACTATCTTGATTTACCTCCTTCTCAACGTCAGGTCTGCTGTGCCTGGGCGAGCACTCAAGCTTTCTGCAGCACCGCCGACCACGATAGCAATGGCCTGCCCTGCGCCACGCTTCAAAATGTTTGAGCACGATCGCTTAGAAACACTGCCGATCCCAAGGGCCATGAGGACCTCGCGATATAAAGGCACGTTGAAGTTACTTGAGAGTGTAAGAAGGTGAGGCTGTATCCCTGGAAATGCGAGGGAAAACCCTGTAGCTAATTGTCCAGATTCTCAGTACGTGGCTTTACGAGGGGATGGTAGAGTAACCTTCTGTCGCGAAAGTGGCCATTGCACCCCTGTGAGAGCATATTGAAAGAGGGTCCGTTAACGAAAACCAATCCCTTACATTCCTATGATTCCTATAGTCGAACGGGTTAGACATAGACTGTGAGATCGTTGCAATTCAAGACGAACCGTGTGGATGATAACCAAACACATATGGTCGGTCTGCCGGTAAATTGCATTCCTTTACAGAACTTTTAGGCCAAATGACTAAAGACCCGGGGGATGTTCAACTCACCTTCATTAATCTGGGCATGTTGCATATGACAATTTAGGACTGTGAAGCGTGACATGCTTCTGGACACGTACGACGCAGGGTAGTATTCCGCAAAGTACTGCCATATCTTCAAAGAACGAAACCACGGGCTCAGCCTCGTGCCATGCTCAGGACATTTATCGATCCATTGCACCCATGCGATATAAATAGCGAGGAACGGCCAGAGGGCTGGAAACGAACTTGAAAGCATACAAGGTGAGTCGAAGACCGATGGAAGAAAGCAGCCTCGTACCATAAAATTAGAAAGAGGAAGATAGAGTTAACAAGTAAAGTGGACCAGGCGGCGACCGCCATCGTCTGCAATCTGCGTCTCCGGGGTATCTTGGTTGGTACAAAACTAAGAACAGACGCTTCAGTATTCGGATAAATCATAGTTTCGGTGTGCGAGCGAGCAAAAAGATGACACAAAGGAAACTCAACTCGATGGATGCATGTAGGGCAGCTACAGGGCGCAAGGGCGAAGAGGTTAAGTTGGATAATCTTTCACGTAATACAGAAGCGGACAACGTTCGCGTTGATGCCGTCAATGGGTGACCGTGGTCCATCCTTGGCTGTCTCGCGGCGCCGACTGCTGGAGAATGAGAAGAGTGTCACAGTGTTAGAGAAGGCGACCGCGGCGCTGGACAGATGGCCGTATATCCGGTTTCACCTGCCTATATCTGTCAGACTCATCATTGCT
>JBBPQV010001422.1:0-10344 GCA_038092675.1 Boletus rufocinnamomeus
ACCTCCCTGGCTTGTTTTTCATTTTGACATCGGTGCCAAAGAATCACTGGCTGCTCGTGCTCGAACTGCGGAGCACGTTAGGAGGCGTGTGGCACATAAGGTGGTCAAGAATCAGAGTCAGGCCACGACTCGGAGCGGGAGTCAACCCAGAATCTCTAGTATAGAGAGTGAGTCTCGGATGGTGGAGACAATAACTGTTGATCACATTTATTTACTTGCCTGCTAGGATCAAGCAACAACACATCTCGCGAGGCAGGTTATGAGTATCTGTACAATTCGAGGAAACGCCCTAGGGTGCACGATGGTTGTGATGGGTCTGACATTGTTGGCGAAAATCTAATGGGTGCTAATTCGGACCGGCTACATGTGTGTTAGATCCCCACTGCTCTTGGATGTCCACCTGACTCCAATTTCCTTTCAGGAAGAATACGAGAAAGAGGAGGCTGAAGAGCAGAGGCTTCTGCAAAAGTTACAGGTTGGTGTCCTGAGGTTCGTTGATCTTACCCCTCAGAGTGTAACTGGGTAGTAGGAGCGATTGCAAACCAAAAAAGCAAGAAATATGGAACTACGTAGACTGCTCGGGGAGACACCGTGAAATACTGGAATTTGAAGAACCAGGATTGCTGAGGTACAAAAGATAGTCTTTCACAACTTTGCCTTGCTCCTTCCCCCATGCCCCACATCGACACCCTCTTCCTGCTTCATCACATTCTCGAAATTCCTGTACTTGTAGTATAGCTTGAATGACTCTGGGTTTGCAACTGTTCCGCTCGGAACGACGTCTACACCTGAGACAATTTGCTTCACCGCAATTTCGATCTTCTTGCCGTTGACTGTATACTATCCATGTGTAAACGGAAAGAAAAAAAGTCAGTTTCACCCTGTCGGCCAGCGAACGTGGATACCCACAGGTATATCTTCCACTTCGAATATTCCGGCAGGTTCATGCCTCCTGCTCAACCCTTCCCGGATCACATGCCTAATTCTCCCTCTCAACTCCTTCCCTACTTTTCCCTTGTGCCCCTCCTTCATCTTCAAAAGCAGGAGTACTCTTTCGTCATCTTCGCCTGCCCTCCGCTGTCCCACGCACAGAGCATCCTCCACACCTTCCAGCCCCGCAGTCTCCCCGGCGACAAGTTTATAAATTTCAGCACTTCCAAACCGCACACCGCTGGGATTAAGAACCCCATCGCTTCGTCCTAAAAAGATGAACCCGCCAGTGGCAGGGTTACGAACGATAAAATCGCCGTGCCGCCACACTGGAGTACCATCCTGCCCAGGTGGGAAAGAGTGGAAATATGCCGAGAGGAATTTGTCATGTGTAGGAGTATCGTTCAAGAAGTACAGAGGAATCGATGGATGTGGACGAGTGATGACGAGTTCTCCAGGTGTGCAAGAATTGGCAGGGATGGCTTGACCAGACGGGGAATAAACGGAGACCGCCATGCCGAGGGATGGGCCTTGAAGTTCTGTTTCCAGGGATCGCCAAAGTGGATAACTCGATACGGAAAGGGACTTACCGCCAGCATAGACAGGAAATGATAGCACGGCGGTCACGACTATATCATCCATTGAGATCAGTATTTGTCTCAACAACACCAGAGATTACGAACTAACAAGCGCAAAACACATCTGTACCTCCGCTCGAGCTGCCAATGTGCAAATTCCCACCAAAAGCCTTCTGAGTCCAGGCCATGAGTTGAGCTGTCAATACCGCGCCGGTCACTGTTATTTCGCGGAGGCCGGTGAAGGGTGCGGATGATGAAGCGATGGAGAGCGGATCAATATTGCGCGCTTGCAGCTCCGAGAGGAAACGCGGCGAGGTACCAAAGATTGTCACCCTACACGATTGAAAGTGGGGGATTAAATTTGAGCAAAGAGAAGGGGCAAAGATGCCCTACCCCGTCCAATCGATGAACTTAAGGTATTCCTTCACATCAGGGTGAAACGGAGAACCTTCATATAATACGATGTGTGCTCCACATGCAAGACCCGAGAGCATGAACGGCCACATCATCCATGCAGTCTGTGATTCTGATGAGACCACGACCCTTCAATCAGGGTGTTTACGTACAGTGGTATACTGAAAGTATACGTCGGTTTGTAAGATCCCAAAGCCGACGTTGCAGTCCTTCTTGCTATTCATGAGCGCACCCTACGAAACACAAGGAAAGACGTGTTCTGAACACCAATTCGGTATCAGTGAAAACAAGACTCACCCCAGCAGCATGCACAATGCATTTCGGGGGACCACTGGTTCCCGAAGAATACAGTATGTACAGAGGGTGATCAAAGGGGAGCTGTTCAAATGTCAATGGGTAGTCTTCAGCCGCACATGACGGGGTCAGGAATGCATCAATAGTCAGGCTATTCGTACACGGGAACGGTCGGGAGATTCAGAAGACCATCATTCCCTGGAAACATAGGACCTACCAGTTAGGAACTTGTACCGCGTCCCCGGTCTTCTCGCTTCTCAACACGACGGCTTTTTCTAGCCCATATCCGCCAATCCTCAAGTCCCTCTCCACTTCTGCAATCTTGTGGGTGATGTTGATGGTTTTTCCTGCGTAAACTGTCTCTGAAGAAGCGAAAAGAATCTTTGGACGAATCTGGCGGTATCTGTCAAGGATCCCAGAGGTACCCATGTCTGTTGCCGTGCTGGAGAATATAGCACCTATGGAGGCGGCAGCGAGAGCTATCACGACACCGGTAACGGAGTTCGTGATAATAGCTGCTCGCGATGAATATACCCACGGCAAAGTCGAGAGCTCAAATCATTATCATTCGACACGGGAGAGCAGCCGATTGAGCGTACCAGCAACCCTATCACCAACGCGTACTCCGGCCCTCTTCATGCCAGCAGCCATAACGCGCACCAGTTCCCTCAGCTCATGGAAAGTGTACTGCTTGACACCACTGAATTGAGCCTTACCGGCTCCAGCGGGGATAAGATCGTACTCGTAGGCTGCTGTAATAGCGGTGGCAGAGTCATCCCTCCAGAGTAGGTTCTCTGCATAGTTGAGACGCGTGCCGGGGAACCAAGATGGGCGTTCAGGGATAGCGCCAGGTACAATTATCTTTCGTCAAGAGTCAGAACGCAGCTACCGTCCGGAACTAGAGCTTGACGAAGGGATCGTACCTGGTCCGGTCGAGGTGGAACGGAAGCTATGATACCCATAAAATTCCACAAATCAAGCCAAAAGGTGTAAGTGGACACCGAGTAAGCATGGAGATCATTGTAGTCCTCTGCAATACGGCTTCAGCTCAGATAACTGGTCACCTCGGGGCAAGAACGGCGCTGGAATAGACGCACTTAGCTTCAATCCTCGCTTCATGTTGATTTCCCTCCTCAGCCTCTCGCAGGTTGCATGACCAGGGTGCGCAGGGGTCCAGAGCAGTTTCGATTCATCAAAGTTATATGCCGCAGGAGACGCCATTGGGGCTAACGGTCAGGAGCTACGTGCAAGCTGGCAACCTCTATCAGCTCAAACTTCAGTCGAGGTGGTTTCAAACGCGGAACATGGGGTCCCGGACGGCGATAACGTACGCCAGGCCAAGTATAACCGCGGGAACGAATATAATCTCGAATCATGGCTTGAACTTTGCGTTCATCGTTTCGTCAGACTCATCACGTGTAGGGGTCATTACAAAGTGTAACGTAGATAAACCAAGCAACAAGTTATTCACCATCCGAGCTAGCAACATCACTACCCCCGTCATCCTCCCCTCGCTCGCGCATCGCCACGTCTTGGGATCTCGACGAGCTTCGTACAGGATCATTACTCACGTCCGGTTTAGTGGCAGCAACAAAACCAGAGAGTACAGTGGACCCTCCGCCCTTCTTCCCTTGAGCATTCTTCCACGCATGGGCCATTTGCAAGAGCTTGAAAGACGCTGGGTTGACTTCCCTTTCGTCGTCGGCAAATACAAGCTCCCAATCTAGCACACCGTTATCCACACGCCCGAGCGAAGAGGTGAATAATCTCACCTTCTACGACCTGACCTGTCTCCTTGTCGACGTGTTGTTTTCTGCCTACTATCGGCATCATGCCTTGTACTTTAGCTACATCGGCCTCGGTACCATCGGCTTCCTCGAATGCTTTCCACGCCTCGAGCAAGGCAACCCGCTGCAAATACCAAGGTTCGTCATTTGATCTGAGAGCGCGGTTGATCCAAACGCACCTCAGCCTTGAACCCCTTGCTCCTAAGATCTTTGTAACCACGTTCGAACACCTGCCGGGCGATAGTAGGATCTCCTGCAGCCACGCGGGGCTCCGCGTCCTCATCCTCCTCATCCTCCTCCCTCATCGCCCTAGGGAGTGGTATGCTGGAACCCTCAAATTCTGCGTACGAGATCCATACTTTGTGGTGGCCACTCAGCGAAATGAGGCGTTCGTATAACGAACGCGCTTTCTCTCGGTCACCCTGTTCATCGACCTCGAAATCGACGTATGCTTTCCACAGGATTTCTGGCATCGAGAGTGAATGCTGGGAGACTCCAAGTTCGAAGATAGCTTCTGCACGAGTAAAGTCTTCCAAAGCTGTTTCCAGCTCTGCATATTTGATCCACGCAGCAGAATTCGTTGGGTCATACTATTCAAGGGTTGTGGTGAGCCGCGATACGTTATCATAGTGCTGAGGTATACCTCCAAGTATTTTTCGTAGAGTGCACGAACCCGATCGAACTCCCGTAACTGGGCATCGGTCAGCGCATGTAGAAATAGAAATAAGGTATCCATCAACGTACGTCCATCTCAAGTTGAACGTAGCCCTTGAACAGCGCCTCTTTTGGACACATCCCAATCCCGCTACCCAGTATCCTACGGGCTGCAGGAAGGTCAAGCTGCCGCACCTCAAAACGCGCAGCCATGATCCACAACTTAGCAAATGTGAATTGTTTGTGCGGAACAAGGTTGAGTGCGGTTCGATAGACCTGCCGAGCGCGTTCGTAGTCCTGGAAACGATATTTGAGAAACAAGACGCTTGAGCTTGGAAGGCAATACCTTTGAATCTATTTCTTCAAACAGCGCATAATCTAGCCACAAGAAGATGTACCGTCGCCAATGTCGTTTTTCCTGTCCAGGTGGAACATGTGACACAGCACGCTCGTACACCTCCCGAACCCGCTCTACCGCAGCGTCCTCCTCCTCTTTTGTGGCACCCTCATCCCTCAGAGTCCGCAAGGCTTCCTCTTCCAGTCGTATATAGTCGAACCATACATCGTAGTTGCGGCCGTCGTGGGCCACTTCTTCTTCGTACTGGATTCTCCGTCTTCCTAGCACAGTCGACTCTAGGACGGAACGAGTGCCGTGTTGTTTTTCGAATTTAGTATACGCGGCGTACAATGTCCCCGACTTCGAGCGAGGTAGACGTTCGAGAGCAAACTGAAACCAAAACGTTAGCAGCAAGAAGAAACTGAATGCAACAATTCCTGCCTTGTAAATTACACGAGCACGCTCGTACTCCTTTAAACGTATCTCCATCTTTGCAAATGCGTTGAACACAGCCTGAGCCTTTTCAATCTGTTCCTCTTCGTCGCCGAAGAATTGTAACGCGGTCTGGAAAACTTCTCGTGCCTTATCAAGCTTCCCCCTCTCTTCCTCAAACTTTGCCCACTTTACCCAGACCCGTGGCTCCGGTCGAACGGCTATCCAGCGCTCGTAGATCACGCTAGCCCTGTCAAGCTCGTTGTATCTTTCCTCCATCTTGACATACGCTTGCCACGCTTTATCATCTGGTTCCCACTGCATCCAACGCTCAAAGACCTGACGGGCTCCGGGAACGTTCTGGAGGAGTTCTTCCAAATAGACGTACTTGTACCACAATTGGTCCACTCGAGGAAGCAGTGTCACGGCACGATCAAAAAGGTTACGGGCATGTTGTACGTTGCGTGATTTCAGCTCCATTTCAGTGTAGCTTAACCATAGCTGCACACTCCGGGGATCGACGTCCAATGCGCGCTCAAAGACTGATCGGGAACGGTCGAACTCATTTTGACTGGCCTAAATCGGGCGTAAAAGATGATTTAAGAAAAAAGTGTGTGTGATACGCACCTCCCAGTTAGCATATTGAGTCCACTCTTTTCTGTGAGGTGGTTGGTCGAAGTGATCCAAAACAAGGCAAAGGAAACTCACATGCTGCCCCTTGTACGCCGAACTCGTTCCTCGAATTCTTTGCGCTTCCTTCCTCGATACTCGTGAAGCTCTTCGAAATCCTCGACGCGTTGCTTTGGGGCACGGAATGTTGATTCTTGGCGTTCTTGAGCCTGAATGGCGGTGATCAAAACACATAGACTACACTGTGTCTCACAGACAAAGTACCTCTCGTAGGAGTTGCTCGGCGGTAATCTTTTAGGAAAATGTGAGATGATAGTCCTGGTAGTGAACGGACTTATACTGACCTGAACCGCCGCTGGGGCTCGGTTTCTTATTCTGCGCGGAGAGTTCAGTATGTGGAGACCGTGAACACGAAACGACTGAACCTTGGTGCCCTGCCGTCCTGCATGATGCTTCACCGCGTCGTATGTTGCGAAAGATGGCTAGCAATACTGTGTGCTTGGAGGCTTAATTGCTCATGCGTAAACACAGACAAATACAACCATAGCCTCTTGCTCTGAATTTGTGTCTCTTTGTCCTAAGTCACTGTATCCGAGAAATTTACCGTAGAACGAGTAGTACTATGATCAGACCTCCTGGTAAGCTCACGTCGATGAGAGAATATCTAGTGAACCAGTATATGTGATAGATAGATGGCAACTTCGAATCTGACAGACTAGCAAAATTTAAAAACCTTGCTGGTAGCCCGGGAACTGTGGTATCGAACGTACCCACTTGTTACGCCTTACGCATCCAACACTTCTTTTACCCCTCTACTACCTAGTATCCTCTCTAGCTTGAACCAATCGTACCGACAGCAAGCCACGCGACAAGTTACATCACTTGGGTCCACTCCATCGTCAAGGAATGGGTAAGTCAGGAACTCAGAAAAAAACTGAGGATGGGTAGGTGGCCCATAGAACAGTATGTTACGGATACCCCGAATTTTGTATCTGGAGATTCGGGTGTGTTGCGAGAGAGTAAAGATGGACAAGAAACTCACCGGCGATAAAAGTGGAATCGCTCACTAATCAGCAAGAATGCTTTTTTTCCAGAGAAAAATGCCTGGCGAGCGCGGGATATATCTTGATTTGAGGAATACCTGTTCGAGAGGAGGTTAATTAAGCTCCTACCCACCGGCGAGGTACACCGCAAACCAAAAGAAGTCAATACAACTGAGAAAACGGAAAGTGCTTACTCGGAAAGCACGGTAAAACTTATCCCGCTCATCTTTCTGAAGTAATTGTGAACCCGGATGAAGTCGAAGGAGGAAGGAATGAACACCACGGTGTTAGCGCTTTGCACCGCTGATTTCAACACCTTGGGTAGGAGCTTCACATCACAATAGGTGAGAATACTTCTACTTGAGTGCATTGAGGGGCAAAGTGACGAAACAAACCTGAGTGGTAAAATAACTAAACCTCTTATCAGCCTCCTCCCTCGGATTCAAGCAGTCGAACGTGAGGAATGTCTGTCATCGAGTGAGAATGGTTCTTCCATAGGCATAACAACACACAGGATACACACGTGATCGATCCCCTCTGGGACCTGTAGTGCAGGCCATGATTTCTCCACCCTTACTTTTCCCCCCACGTTCTTGAGGGAGGTGTTGTACAATGATCGTGTCTCTGGCGTTTCAAACGGGGAGAGGAGGATGGACTGCCTCAGGTACGCCGAACTGAGAGTTAATGGTTAACAAATTACCGACAAGTGGAAAGGGCACATCAATTAGTTAGTCAAAGTTACGCTTACAATCCATCAAGATACCACGGTTTGATACGTGAAAAGTCAGCATCACGCGATTCCTTGGGCACCTTATTCAACTGAGAGAGGACAAACTAAACAAACAAAATGTGAAGTACATGGAGAAAACACACAGAAGCGTTTACTTGCCTGCACATGGTCCCAATTCTGCATCGTAAGCGCATTCATCTGGTCAATAACTAGAATCTCAATTGATGACAAGAAATCGGAGCTCCTGCAATAAATAATAAGGACTACGTCCCGCTCTGGCACGACGCGGAGTTAAATGGGGAGCTGACTTTTGCTTTTCAATTGACATTCTTAATCCCAAAGGACTTGCAAGGATTAAGTCACAGTTATAAAAATCAGAGAAAAGCTTCACGCTCTTCCTGGTCATCTTGATTCCAAGCCTAAAGTTGTCATCCACGTTCCCTTTGAACGTCTCCACGTGATCTGGGGGATATATGCCAGGCGGTGCGGTAGCGAGTTTATCTACTGCATCAGGTGGCAAGCTGTATTCCCCTAGGAAACGGGAGTGATTTTCGATTTGAAAGGATGAAGAAGGGGTATGTGCGGTTAAAGCGTTCAGCCAAGCAAGTGCAGAGGAACGGAAAGGAAGGAGGAAGAGGATGGACGGGCGGGTGAAACCTTGGTCTTGAACATCTTCTGGTGGACCAGAGGAAGTTGACTTGGCAAGCGAGATACGATCGTTGTTTTTCAGTACGCGACGGCGTTTTCTAAACGGATTTCAGCATTGTATGTTGGCGGGTTTGTAGACTTACTTGGTCACATGGTCAAGGGCATGTAGTGTAATTACCTCACGAATACATTGGTGATGTTCGAGGGTAACGGAGGTATGGTAGATGTCAAGGTGGGCAGAAAGAACAGAGAGCAGGTCGTCCTGAATCCATGTGTGCTCTGCTCCAAAGTAAGGAGAAAAATAACAGGAGAACTGGGGTGATAGTACCTGCTAGCTGTTTAACTTGGCGAGCTTCGAAAGGATTGAGCAGACGTTCCAGAACCTGGCATGATGAATATTACACGCATCGGAGAAAATATATAAACGAGACACGCACTGCAGTCTTTTTGGCGCGCTTTTTCCGAGGAGGCACGGACACCTCAGGAAGGACGCTGACAATAGCATTTAGTTTCCCAATTCTCTCTCTATGTGATTTCCAATGCTTTTGATCTGCCACTGCTCTGCTGCGCTCCGTCAATATTTCAGGATTTGGTCCAAAGTGTTGGTCGTATGGATTGTATGCTTGCGGGGACAAACATTCGTTTAGCTTCTTTGAAACAGAACCGTGGGGGAGGGGCTCACATGCTGGATCATTCTGATCGCCTTGAGATTCATCTATCTCCTCTGCGGCGTCTGGATCGTCGCCTGGTCGAAAAATAGCCCCGTTCTGGAGCTCTGAGGGATCTGGTTCGGCCAGTTGGCCAGCAGGAGCGGAGTTGAGGTATTTGCGCTTGTTCAGCTTCTCTCGCGGGTACGGATCTTCTTTCGGACGCTTTCTACTCTTAAGCGCAGAGACATTTAAGAGTGTCAGTAAACGCGTAGTCGGGGTATTTGCATCTTCTGGATCCATGATAGAACAGGTCAAAACATACACCTGACTTTGATATTCGTCGTGTCACGTGACACAGTCGCCAAGACGCGTCGGTGAAGCTGCTGCAGTTGCTCGTCCCCTTTATCCTTGTACGGCCATCAACCGGCCACTGCTGGTCGTCGCTTTTCACGTCATCCAGCCCCACGTTCATCAGTAACACACCCTTCCTCATGCGTGTTCTTTGTGTCGCGGAGAAGCCTTCCATTGCAAGATCCATCAGTCAGATTTTGTCCGGTGGTCGTGTAGAAACAGTAAGCAGAAAGTAATTATCGACCTCTCCCACCTTAAACGTCTTGTTACACACCAGCGTACAACACAGAACCGCTTCATCAAAAATTTCGACTTTGATTACCCCCAAACAAACTCTCACTTCACAGTCACCTCTGTATCAGGTCACCTCCTCGCTCATGATTTTCCTGATGCCTACCGTCAATGGCACTCTTGTGATCCCATCTCCCTCTTCGATGCCCCAATACACACTATCGTGCCAACCGAGAACAAGACCATAGAACGCAACTTGATGAATGAAGTACGCAGTGCGCACACCTTGATGATTTGGACGGATTGTGACAGAGAGGGTGAAAACATTGGATGGGAGATTGTGACCGTATGTCGGAAGGCAAAGCCTAATATTCTGGTCAGGCGGGCCAGATTCAGCGCCATCATACCCCAGTTCGTCTTAATTTATCCATGCTATGTTGGGCCAGGTTACTAAACCTCTTGCAGGCAAATTCACCGTGCGGCTCAGCAACCGGTGGACCTTGACCTAGCGCAAGCTCATGCTGTTGAAGCACGTATCTTCCTAGACCTGCGTATTGGTGCAGCGTTCACTCGTATGCAAACTTTGACCCTTCAGAATCGTCTTCCCCAGTTCCGCGAGAAGCGCGAGGTTGTCT
>JBBPQV010001423.1:0-10343 GCA_038092675.1 Boletus rufocinnamomeus
CCAAATGTATTAAATGAAAGACTTTGTAGTCTGTGTAGCAGCATTTGCGCAGTGTAGTCTGTCCGTGGTATAGTTGCATCTGTGCGGTTGCCCGATATGGAAAGTCACACCTTGGCTAACAGCACTCACACTATTGTCCTCCTGCATCCACCATCTGTTGAATGATAGGAGTAGTATTTACCATACTCGTATAATTGTTCACACGTTCACTGTACTTAAGTATAACTCAGCTGAGCTGAGTTCTAATCACTTCTTGATCCCCAACCACTACATTCACCATTACCTTGCTTAGTCAGCAGGTAAGTATGCTTTGCATAACTCTAGCCAATATATGTGCTAGTTCAACAGGTTATGAGCCCTGCTTGTGCTTAAGTGCACAGTGGTTTTCCAGTCAGTTCTGTGCATTTTCATGCCAAACCTGACATGTCTGCTTTCGTGTCTTTACACAGAGCTAGACAGAACGTAGGACATGTCTTGTGTGTTTTACGCCAGACTGCCTGCATAAGTATTCCAAATACTTATGCTCAAGGTGTTAAAATGTCACCTATATCCTAAGGGGAAACTCTGTTGGATTGAAATGTTCAGGAATGTGTGACTCATTCACCACCTCTTTCTTTGATTCATTCATCGATTTAGGTCAGTACTGATGTCTCCTTATCCACAGAAAATCATGTCTTCCACCCTCAAAGACCTTCCCCGCCTCAATGGCACGAACTACAAGTGTTGGGCCACGGACATGGAGTCCTACCTCTGGTCCCAAGGTCTCTGGACCATTCTTCATTGAACCCAGCCCAACCACATTATTGATGCCAACAGTAACATTACCACGGACCGCACCACGGAGATTCATGCATGGGAGGACAACAACAACAAGGCCCTTGGGGCTATTCGTCTCAAGATGGAGCCACACATCACAGCCAAGTTTATTTCTCAACACTACATGGGTCTTCTCTGGAATGAGATTGAGGCAGCTTACTCCAAGCCCACAGTTGCCAACATGTTCCACGAATTCAAGACGATGATGGACACAGTCATCCCTGACAGCAATCACCCAGCCCCCTCCTTTGCTAAGTTGAATGCACAATTTGTGCACCTCAGTAAGTTGGAATACCCCATCTCAGCCAAGGTACAGAGCATGATTGCTCTGTCCAAGATGCCGAGGTATGCTGACATCATTTTGCAAATTATGAACCAGAAATCTATTGCCACCGTCCCCACTGCTACATCTGAGGTCCCATCCCTCACCGAGCTCAAGGAGATCGTTACTGCCACCTGGCAACAACAGGCCAACCACCACAAGCCCACTGCACTGCAGGCAAACAAGATTTCTGCCATCAAGCAGAAAGGGGGAGACCCCAGTTTCCAGCAGCAGCAGCAAGGTCAGGCTGGCTTGTTCTCGTCCAAGGATGACAACAAGGAGAAGAAGCGCCATTGTCAAGGACGATGATCCAAAGCTGGTCAGGAGAAGCAAGAGCAGCACAAGCAAGCATGCCATGCTACCACCTCCGACACTGCTCCTGCTGCCTCCTTTGCCTTTGTGGCTCCCGTCTCGATCCCTAGTGGACCATTTACATTCACATCTCCTGTCCTGGATCTGCGTGCTTCGGCACATACACAGGGCTCCATCCATTATGGAGAGCCCACCTTCCCTGACACAAAGAATGCCATCTCTTTGGCACACCAACTGGGTGTTACACCCACCAGCGAAACCCTTCACACCCTCGACCCCATGGCTAACTGCCACATTGATTGGTCCGGAGGCATTCCCTCCAATCCTTGCCCTCTTTCAGAGTGGCTTGAGGAAGTCTCCATTGATGCGCATGATGTGCTCATGGAGATTGAGGAATATATGGTGTCACTAGGTGAGGACTACCAGGATGACTACCTGGATCAGTTTTTTGTTTTTGATGAGAATGTTGCTGAGGAGCCTCTGCTTTCCCCTCCTCAATCCTATCCATTCTCTCCCATCATTGATGACGCGGATGTGCATTCCGCTCTCAACCTTGGACTCTCTCCAGGTGGCCCCTCCTCCCTCATCCTCACCAACCAGCTTGGTGCTCATGCCACCTCCCCGTCTGCCTTCTCACAATTTTTTGCGACACAAGAAGAAGACAATGACACTGTTGTCGGCTTGTCCTCTGGTACCTTCATGGGTCCCCCAGCCAAATCTTGGGATGAGGATGATCTCAATGAGATCTGGGGCGAGGAATCTTGGTCAGTATTTCAGTCACTCTCACACCACTCAGACGCTGATGCGTGACTTTCTTCACCACAGAAAAACATATTATATATGTTGTCATCTGTAGTAGGTAGTGATTGGACAATACTACCTACTTTGCTCTCCACATTCTGTGATGACTGTAAGAAAGTCTCCAGTAAAGGCAAAGAACATGAACACCAACATGACCACCATCGCCATCTCCAGACATGTGGCTACTCGACTCAGGCACCTCATGTCATTTCACTTATCAAATGAGTGATTTCATTGAATATCATGAGTTCAAGGAACCACGCTTCTTATTTACTGTGAATGGCAAGGCTCCTATTCTAGGAGAAGGCACAGTCATTATTGACTTCAAAGATTTACATGTGCAACTATTGCCTGTAATCTACATGCCCTCCACAGATATTAAACTCATCTCAATGGGCGTTCTACTTCGTGATCAATGCCTCACGGTTCAGGTATCTCCTGGACTATTCGAATTCTATGATAAGTGCTCTAAATGAACTATACTCTCCTTCCATTCACATGGAGCAGACACCATGTTCTTGATGCATGCCCCCACTGTCAAACCACATGCAAAGACCATTTCTATGGCCTCTATGGATTATGAACTCCTTCATCGCTGCTTAGGACATCCTTCTAAAGATGTTATAAAAGCCACATGAAAACATCTAAAGGACTTCCCTGACATGGAGATACCTAAAAAAGAGAAAATTTGTACCGGTTGCCAATTAGGCAAACAACCCAACAGGTCATTCCCTCATACTGAGTGCAGGGCAACTGCGCTGTTCGAGCTGATTCATTCAGATCTCAAATCTTTTGAGGTGGAATCATACCACAAGTACAAATATGCCATCATCTGTTACAATGACTACACTTCTATGGCATGGGTTCACTGTTTACAATCGAAAGACCAAGCACTTCGTGTAACCAAACAGTTTTTCTCCTACATCCA
Organism: Boletus rufocinnamomeus; assembly: GCA_038092675.1. NCBI lineage: Eukaryota > Fungi > Basidiomycota > Agaricomycetes > Boletales > Boletaceae > Boletus > Boletus rufocinnamomeus. The sequence goes on from JBBPQV010001423.1 coordinate 3,180, forward strand.
CACCCAGTTCAACGCCAATATTAAAGGCTTTAAATCTGACTCTGGTGGAGAATTTACCTCCAAGGCTTTCAAAGAGTACCTCTGTGATAATGGTATTCATATACATTGATCCGCACCTTACACACACCAACAAAATGGTCATGCTGAGTGATTAATTCACACCTTAATGGACATAGCCCAGGTGATGCGTCTTCACACTTGTCTACCCAATTCTTACTGGGAGTTTTTACTTTGTCATGCAACTCATATCTATAACAGAACTCCCATGAATCATCTACAATGGAAGACCCCCCATGAATTACTCCAGGGGGAGAAACCATCTGTCTCACATTTATGAGTTTTCAGATGTGGTGCCTATGTGCACACTCCTGATGAGACACGCAAGGGTAAGCTGCAACCCAAATCGCAGCTAATGGTATATCTAGGGGTTACCACAGAGAATGACGCTAACTACGTCTTCATGCGCCCTAATGGATCTATATACAAATCTGCCTATGCCATCTTTAATGAGAACCTATTCCCAAGGTGTTCCAGTGCTCGCCCTCACAAGCCAGTCAGTCACCCACCTAGAAAACCTCATCAACATACCGATGGTCATTCCCACCACTCTGATGACTCTGACTCCGACAATTCTGAACTGGAACCCACAGTCGTCCGGAAGCCTGATCCTGTTCTCGAACCACTCCCTGAACCTCAAAGACAGCCTTCACCTGAACAGACTCCTATACCACCTCCAACTCCCCAGACTCCTCCTAGGGCTCCTTGCCCACCTCCTATCACTCCTCCACCCTTGCAATGATCTGAGCAAACTCGAAAAGTTCCCATTCATCCTGGCAACATTTATGGTGACAAACATCATCCCTTGAAACAAGTGAAGGACATCAAGAAAGACTCATCCTGGGAATGGTTGATTGGAGAGCCCTCTACCTCTCAGACACCGGACACTCCTAAAGTCCCTGGTGGCTTGCCACAATCCCCTACTCCTAGTGAGCAGGATGTTAAATGCCTAACCAGTGAAGGGGAAGATGCTTTAGTTTCCTTCTTGTGTCAACGAGCCATCCCTTTTGTGGAATCATCCAATGCTCCCAATTACTGGGAATGGTCCTTCAAGGACATAAATAAATTACCTGCAGAGGAACAAAAACTCTGGTGGAAGGCCTGCGAAACTGAGCTTCAGATGCTCAAAGAATGCAAGGTATGGGAAGTTGTCGATTGCCCCATTGGCTGCAAGGTCATAAAGAATCAATGGGTTTTCAATGTGAAATCCAATGGCTGTAAAAAAGCCCATCTAGTTGCTAAAGGCTTCTCCCAAGTGGAAGGTCTAGACTATGATCAAATATTCTTGCCAGTTGTCAGATTTGAAACTGTGCAATGTATGCTAGCCTTAGCAGCCCTAGGAAAGTGGCATATATCTGGACTTGATGTCCAATCTGCTTATCTCTATGGAGTCCTAGAAGAGGAACTCTGCATGGAGTTTCCTGAAGGTTTCTTGCCACCTAAACACAAAGGCAATAAAGTACTAAGACTTCTACATGTGATCTATGGATTAAAGCAAGCCGGTATTACCTGGTGGTGTGCACTAGACAAATCCATGAAAGAACTTGGATTTGAATGGCTTCAAATAGTCATTGGGTCATTATTATATCTTATGATTGGGACTAGGCCTGATATTGCCTATGCTGTCACTCAGTTGGCCCGCCAATCAGCCAATCCATCAAAGAATCACCTTGAAAAGGCCCTTTACATCTGCCCATATCTACTTGGCACATCAGATTATGCTCTGATTTATGATGGATCATCTGGCAAAGGCTTAATCACCTGCACTGACTCAGACTGGGGTTAGGATAAAATTACCAGTCACTTGCAGACAGGTTTCTACCTTAAGCTTGTGAATGGGGTTTTCCTTTGGAATTCCCATCTACAAAAAACCACTGCACTGTCCTCTACAGAAGCAGAATATATGGTTTTGAGCGATTGTTCTCACCAAGTCATCTGGATAAAGCAAATGCTTGAGGAAATCGGACACAAGCTAAATCCTATCCCCATCTGTGGTGACAATCAAGGTTCTCTCTTTATTGCAGAAAACCCAGTCACTAAGAAATGATCCAAACACATCCTCATCAAATACCACTATGTGCACAATGCAGTGATGACTTTCAAGCAGGTTGAATTATTTTATATCCCTGGAGATGATAATCCAGCAGATATGTTCACCAAGAACCTCAGACATGTCAAGTTTGAGAAATTTTGCCCACAGCTTGGTTTGGAGTTTCATAACCTTGCCTTTCCTTCTGGATCATGTGATTGATTTTTTACTTGGATTTTACAATACTACAGTATACTAGACCAGGGGGAGTGTTGAACGATAGGAGTAGTATTTACCATACTTGTATAATTGTTCACACGCTCACTGTACTTAAGTACAAACTCAGCTGAGCTGAGTTCTAATCACTTTTTGATCTCCAACCACTACGTTCACCATTACCTCGCTTAGTCAGCAGGTAAGTACACTTTGCATAACTCTAGCCAATATATGCGCTAGTTCAACACCATCGATTGATCCTGGGGCTGTCATACTCATGTTGTGTGCCTTGGAAACACTTCCACAGTTTCTATACTCCAGGTAGAATGCATCCAACTGATCTGATTCACCTGATATGGTCCTGATGTGACTGTTTTGCTTGATATGTATGTTTCTTCACTTGGGCTCAACTAAGTCTTCTAGATTGCAATTTCACCTTTCCACATTGATGCAGTGGGTTCGCAGGCTTGATGGGATGTCTAGGGTGGTTGCTAGGTGGTCTGGGTGGCTCAGGTATGTTGTCCATTGAGCGCTTTTGCCATTCTTGCTGATTCGGCCTTCCTCTAGCTACTAGTAGCATCTTCGTTTCGACTTGTTTCGAGTCATAACGTGTGCTGCTTGTTGCGCCACCATTACCGCACCATCTCCTATAGTATCCAACACCTACTCCATCATTTTGGTGCCTCCAATCATCCTCATTGCCTCCTGTTTTGACCTCTTCACACAAATGGCCTTCTGGCCCTCTATCTCGACATGGCAGCTTTGTATTGTCAATGTGCCGGTTGCTGACATCCTCGGGACGTTCCTGGACACTGTGGGCTGCGTCTGCATCATTTTGGTGCAGTGCTTCGGCCTCAATGTCTCCTGACCTGTCCTCCTCGCCTGGTTGGCCTCCTGGCCTCCTTTCTTGACACGATGACTTCATCTCATCAACATGCTGCTTCGGATGGCCTGTGGGACGTTCTGGGGCACTGTGGGACTCGCCTGGTACCAGCATTTTGCTGTCTGGCTTGCTCAGCTCATTTCAAGCTCTCCTTGGTGAGTTCTCATCCTCCCCTTGCCCCAAACGTTCTCAGACATGTTCTGATGCATTCTGTAGGTTCCTCGGCCTGTTCCTAGTGTCCTTGTCACATCTAGGTTGTTCCGACATGACCGCTTTGTGCCTGGTAGGTGCGACATTGCAGCTCAGAAGGTATATCTTCTCCCCCTTGAGCTCAATGCTCAGGGGCTTGTCTACTGGCACAGTTTGTTTGGATGGGCTTTAAAGTGGTTGGTCTGGGGATCTGTCAGGTATGTCTGTGACGTTCATCAAGGTGCGCTGATGATCTTCTTCAGATCTTTTCGTTGATCGTGTGCACTCCCTCAAGCTCCTTCTCTCCCCCTTGATCGACATGTTTTGATGTGTTGTCGTACTCTCCCCCTCAGCCTGTGCTTTGTGGTGCTCCATTCCGGCCTCCCTATGGGCTGGTGCATCTGCGTTTCCATGCGCAATGCATCTGTTTCATCTTTAGACAAACTTGCCATCTGATCTGACCTGGGCTGCACTCATTTCAAGTTGCAGCCTGTCATCTCGACTGCAGGTGGTCTCCATCTTGTCTTCTGGCTTGCCCACTGGCCTCGTGGGCCCTGCACATGTTGTGTGTGGGTTCACAACGTCAGTGGTCTTGTTGTTGACCTGTGGATTCATTGGTTTGGCTTGTGGGCTGCTTGCTGGGGTTGTGACACTTCTGCCACCAGTCATTTCGGCCATGGTCACTGTGCCTGGTCCTTTCACTGTGGCTGCATCTTCTTCAACTCTCCTGCATGGCATTTCACCCTTCTCGACTTCCATTCAGAGTCGTTTTGCCACCTGTAAGCGCCAGTTGTTGAGGCATTGTTGCTCATAGAAATTTTCAGGTCTTCGGTTAGCCTTGATTATAGCTAGTATTGTAGCATAGTGGGCTTCTGATGTTGCACACTGGGCTTCCCACACTGCACTGACCATTTTTGAGTGGTATTCCGGCCAATCATGTCCGTTGAGACTCAACACTTGAATTTTCAAGCCATCTTCAAGTTCGACTTCGAAAGGCATTTCTGACTGCTGGAATTCGAGTTGGGAGTGATCTACTGGGCTCGGAAGAGCAGGGCTCATAACCTGTAGAATACTTTAGTAGTTACTAAAGTAGAGGTAAACTAATGTGCTGCGATGTAATTATTGCTTATGTAATCTGTAAGTACCATATATGGAATAATAATTCCAACATGTGCTTGTGCAGGAATGAAAGGAGACAGGGGTCTCTCCAGAGATGGTTCAGGAGAGGGTTCGTGTACTGCCATCGTGACAGCCTCAACACTGTTGCAGGGGCTAGAGAAGTTGGGGGAGGTGTATCATTGACGGGGGCGGCTCCACAATCTTGGTGGCGTGCGTGGCCCCTTGTGCCCACATACGACTGAGGAATCCTCCCGATTTTGATGTCGAGTTGGGTGCTGGCTTGTTGTCTGTAGCTGTGAAGTCACTTCCCCAGCCTTCTTCATTCCCAAAGAAAAGCCTGGTATGAAAGCGGTTAGCACAGTTGTCATATCCGAGACATACATACATATTGTAGTGTTTCAACAATCCCTCCTTCCACTTGACATCTTTGCATTGGTTAATCATGTCCTGGGTAATATAATAAAATTTGTGATGGCTGAAACAACTGTCCTTCTCAGACCAATGTGACTGTGAGCTGATTCCAAAGTGAGCCTGTGATCCGAATGTCAGTCATACTACAAGAGTAATCCTCATAGCACTTGCCAACACCACAGCATATGCAATATGCGCTGCCTCAACCTTATCAATTTGGTGGAGATCTGCATTGCATGGGTGCACTGCACGCTGTTACAACCGTGTAACAAATGACACCAACGTGTGTCAAGTTCCTAATACCAAGCTTCCGATCTGTGGAAGGTTTCAAGTACGACTAGTCCCACCGTGACTAGCATCGAGTGTATACTCTCCTGAGGACGAAGAGTACGATGAGGAGAGGGATCCGTGACCAGAGGCGAGAGAAGCGAGCCTGCTGGGAACCAGAACACACAGTAGATTGTGTAGGTTAAAGTTAGAGAGTAGATACAGGCGGAGCGCGAATATATATACTGCCTGAAGGCATTTAGGGCAGGTGAAGCTTAAATAGGAAATGAGACTTTAGGGGAGGCACTATCGTGTGGATGAGGTAAGAAATGCGTCGCGTATAATAAGCACGTGATGTAAAGGGGCAGTGTCCTCGGGGAAAGTAGGAACGGAAGAAATCGGAAAGGAAAGAAGCGGATCAGAAGAAGGCTGTGCCTTCGGGAAGAATCGGGATCGGTTCAAAGTCAGCGAAGGCGTCGTCGGATAACTCGTACTCCCGTAGGGAGGAGATGATGTCGTCCCATAAGGACGACTCTGGATAGTCAAGCGGCAAGGAGGAAGGGGAAAATGGAGGGGGGGTATCACCACTCGTAACAATGAATATCCATCGAATCAGCACAGCACCCTTACTTTCATAAAACACTCCTGCCTACCTTTCCAAGATGGCCACCAACATTGGCACATCTAAGAGTTGAATAGGGACCAAGCCATCTTCTTCTGTCATGTATGTCATCGTCACCACCATATACCCTACCATAGGATCATCTCTTCCTTCCCCATATCCTGTGTAAATCTTCACCATCGTGCTTCCATGGTTATATGGACAGAATTCATGGGTGACTGGGGCATCAATTATCACTGTGAATTCCTCCCCCGTTCCGAACACAACTCCATCCTATGGATCATACATTGGTTCCACTAAGCAACAGTTGACCTTTCCTTTGTCCACACTTTGGATTTCAGCTTTGGCGTAATCTGTAAGCATGGTGAAAAAAAGACAATTTGCTGGCTCGTTAAATGTGCTGCTCATACTGGCAATGAGAGGAGGTGTATCAGAACTGACCAATAAAATAACAAGTGATGAGCTGTACCCCTATCACTAAGCATGGCATTATCTGTTTTTGGACTGCCAAGCAAGGTATCTGCTGATGGAGGCGGCACTCCCCAGTGACGAATCTCCCAAACGGGAGCCCTGGCATGTGCAGGGGTCAATTGGTTGACCAATCTTGACCAATCACAATCCATCAACCTATAATTCAAACTCTGCTGGGGAGCACGGGCCGCCACGACCAAAGTGACCTTTCAGCATCAGATGATGTGCACGTGGCTGTGCCTTGAGGAGGGAAATTTCACTAAGGTCAAAAAGATGTGTGTATATATTGTCTTGATATGTGTATGGTACCAATTGGACACTGGACAAGGAAAATAGGGGAGACAGGTAGTGAGAAGGAAGCAAAATGAACTGTATTAGAATAATATGTACATAGAGTGGACAGTTAGTGTCATCATCAATATGAAACAGCACAGGTATACCTGTTGGTCACAGGGCAACTTGAACGGTGAGCCACCAAGGGTGAGGGCGATGGTGAGAGGAAGGTGTGCAAGAGGAGCAGCACCAAGGGCGAGAGAAGTGACCACACAATGCATGCAATTGTGCACGTTGTACAGTTGCTTCTCCATGCTCTTGGGAGCGACAGCACACGACATGCAGTCGCTGAACAGGGAGGGTGGGTGAGGATGAAGATGAGGGTGGAGCAAGGACCAGGACCAGGGCAAGGTCACATCAGCAAAACAACCTTTTTCCCACACTTTTGCATTGCATACCACATCATCACATTTATACCTGTGCTTCCAAAAAATTGGACAGGAGCTTATTTTCATATAAAGATTGTCTCAAAAAAATTTCAAGGCAACTTAATATAGAATATGTTGACATAGATTTCCCCTATTTCTCTGTACAGATCTGCAATACTAGGTACCTTGCTGTGGTGGC
>JBBPQV010001424.1:0-10326 GCA_038092675.1 Boletus rufocinnamomeus
TGTCGGTTGGACAATCGACTTCCGGACCCGTTTGAACATGACCGATCGAGCGGGACGTGGACGATGGGATTGGGGTTGGAAGCGGGTGGTGCGTTGGATCGGACATTGGGCAAGGTGTTTTCGGTGCATCTGCATAATCAGTGGGAAAAGGCGTTTCCGAAAGGAGGGTGGGTGGAGAGGTTGTTGTTAACGCGATATGAAGAAAAGTTGAAGGAGAGGTGGGAGGAGGGTGTGGGAGAGACGGAGGCGGCCGGCATGCTCGATGAGCGTAGGTGATGGGATCACTGTGCGGGACCCGGCGCTGGATGGTTACTGGGAACCTATTGGATTGATCTTGGAGATTAACTTATTTATGAACATCATCATCATGCGGCTGATTTTGCAGCGACTGCTGTACAGGTAACCACGGCGTTGGTTTCGACATTCACGCCAACAACACAACACGCTCCTCCGCTCCGCTCTTCATCCAAGCAGATTCGACGATGAGACCGACGCCGACTCGCTCACTGACTCGAGCGTCATCACGCATTCTCTGCACCGCCATCACATGCAACATACACCCATAATAATATCTTCCCCACACGTTCTCGTCCCAAAGCCCTCTAAGTCCATCGCACCGAGAGAGGACGACGAGTTCGAGGATGGTTTGGGATGGTGTAGAGACAGGCAGGATAATACGTCCAGCGTAATGAGAAGACGCTTGATCGACCGAGATAATATGAAAGATGGTGTGAGCCGTAGCTTGACTTGGGTCTGCAAACGCGCCGTCGTCCAGTTTCAAGACTCGAAAGGATGCACATTGGGTGCGAAAGATGAGCGTCCCCCTCGGGGGTAAGAAATCCAGCGCTACGAGGTCGCTTGGATCGCCCTTGGACGGCACATACTTCTCTGGTGAGAGATCATGTCCATCCGCGTTCTCGTCGACGCTCCAACTTGGTGGGATTTGTTTGACGTCCAATCGGACGATCGTCCCATCTTCGTCGACCACGTTCCACGCGGTCACAAGGGACTCTGCAGGAAGTGGGTGGACGTCTTGGTCACTTCCGTCCAACAAGTGCGACTCGACCTGGTAGTGGACTGCGCCTTTCCACCCTGACCATGCCCAGGACGGCCAGCGCGAGTGCTCGGGCGTGGTCATGATCCGTCGCGTATGCACTGCGTTGAGTCTAGGTTGCCACAACAGAGAGAGATCCAGGTTGCTTATCCATATCCCGAATCGAAAGGCGTCTCTGGGGTTACTCCCGGGAGGCTCGAGCGCTCTGGTCAACGCGTTCGTCAATGCGGTTATCGCATAGATTACATCTGACTCGACGCTCAGGTGACGCTGGGTGTACTGTTCCACGGCGTCTTCGTAGCCTCTGTCATTCATCGAGACAGTTCCATCTGGAGTGAGAGGGAAGACAGTTGTGTCAAAGTAGCGCATCGGATGAGAGGACCCCTGCAATGTTTTGCTCTCCGCAACCAAATCTTCACACCAGATGTCCCGTGTACACGCGAAATATATCTGATGTTTGGTGAAGTACAGTCGACGGCGTGAAAGTAGGCCCTCCTGGAAAGTCCAGCCTCGCGTATCCCAGGTAGAGTCGGTAACCGCCTCTAAAAGCGGTGGAAGTGGTATCGAAAGATGAAGTCCTTGAACACATTCGACGTGCTGATCGATTATCCGCGATCCCGCCCTCAAGCCGGGAAGTCCGGCCCGGACGCTGGTTCCACCTGCAGCAATGATCGTGAGCGCAGCCCGACCGTAGACGCGGTCCATGATGGATATCTGCGCAGCCTTGTCTTCCTGGCTGTCTTGGATGATACACAACGCATCGATCCACAAGTACTGTTCACCGATCTCGCGAGTGAGCTGGATGGCGTCAACAATGGTCGCTGGCAAGGCAGACTCTTCGAATCCAGGGCGACGATGCCGTGTTTGCGCGTTCGCCGCTGTCGTCCAATAGTCTTCACCAGGACCTCCCCAAACGTAGCTTAGAGCTACATATCGGCAACCGCGACCTGCATGAACGAGAGCCATCTCGTTCACATCCACCATCCTCACGAATTCAGGTAAATCCTCGCCCCCAGACTTCCACCATACAGTACCGCACGCGTCTCCGTGTGCTTGTTCGCAGAGGTTGATCCACCTTTTGATGAGATGGATGTCCACCCTGTCCTTGATTCTGCGCCCATGCACATCCTTTGACCGAGCGACTTTGCGAGCGTCTTGCTCTAATAACTGTATATCCAAGTGAAGAGCCGCTTTGGCAGCCATCAGGGCGATGGTGATGTTTAGTGGACGGGAAGCGTGGATATACAACCGATGGGCATTTTTCCTCTCGTCCAGATGAGGGACAAGGTTGCCGCATTCATGTGCAGATAGAAAACAGGTGGTTCCTTGGACGTCAGCGTCAGGAAAGTCGTCGAGACGCCAACGACGCCGAATGAGATCTGTGACGAGCCGGCAGAATGCACAACGATCGCTCTTTGTTGTTATGTCCGCAAGGGTGCCCAGGGAAAGCATTTTTGCCTCGGGAAGCCCATTGCGCAATATTTTCTTGACGTCTAATGTAGCACATGTCGTACAGAGCGTCGTGCTTGAGTTGGACACGGGTGTGTGCTTTGTGCCAACAGAGAGAGTGGACTGGAATTGTTCCCGAAGTCGTCCAAGTATTCCGGACATGAGACTAAATTAAAGTGGTGTTGTTTCTCACAGACGATGGCGAGAGAGCAACTTGTTACACGACTCCGAACATTCCCACATCGGGCTGACCGTTTTTCAAACTTTCAAAGCTCGAGCTCCCAGTTCATGTCCTCGGCACCGTACGGCGTCCTGCCCACTCACGACGACCACGACTCTTCCAACCGTCGCCAGTCCAACCCATTCCTGACACGGATCCCACCTTCGTTACGTCGGTGGTGGCTAATTAGACGATCATCATCCTCGCACACACATCCTGGCGCTAAGATGCGACCCCGAGCATTGTTCCACATCTTGAAATTCGCGATACCCATCGCTCTCCTCGCGCTCTGGTGGGTCTGGCACACCTTCGAGCCCCATCTCCACGTCGACCTCGTCTTCTATGACCGTAACTGGATTGCCAGCGAGATTCACCCCCTCACGCCGCTCTCGGGTTGCTTTAACCCAGATCGGGTCAGTCCGTCGTACAATGTCACCGAAGAGCTGTACGGTAAGAAGCGGTTCGAGGTCCAAGCAGGTATCCCCATGCGAATGGGCATGGACTGCTATGCCTTTGCTGGCACCATCGCTCTGCCAGAACATGACACCCACCAAGACGCCTGGATACCACCCGAACATCGCAACCAGTACCACACCTATTGGCGCACAGACCTCGTCCCGCTCGGGGAACGCCAAGAGTTTATGCTCAAATCCTTTTTCGCCACTCAGAACCTTGCACGCTCCCGTCTCGTCCTCTGGTCGAACGGCGACCTGAGCGAGAACCCGATCGTGCAACGATACCTTCAACGCTTCCCCGAGTCGTTTTCCCTCGGTATCGTCGATATTCCCACCCTCGCCAAGGGCACGGCTATGGACGGTAGCAAGCTTCTGCAGCTGAACGACAAGAAAGCGTGGGTCGACGGCGACCTCGTTCGGCTGCTCGTCATCTGGCACTATGGCGGTATGTGGATCGACATGGACATGCTCGTCACACGCGACCTCGAACCCCTTCTCGAACACGAATTCGTCACGCAATGGGACTGCTGGGGTAACGTCGTTTCTCTCACCACGTACATCGACTGACATCCGGATATCTCTATTCCACCCCCTCTTTTTTTGCTTTTTTTTGTTTCTTTGCACAGGAAAAGCTTACCAAGCGCTCAATGGCGCTCTCATGCACTTCAAACAATACTCACCCTATCTCTGCGAAGCATTCCATCTCATGGCCACCTCCACCCCACCTCGCTCACCCTCGACAGACTGGGGTGCAATCCTCTACCTCCGTCTCTACCGTCGTCTCCTCGCCGCATCCATACCCCCTTTCAAAATCCTCCCGTCTTGCTTCAGCGATCCCCTCGCTTGTCGACTCGACAATAGCGTTCCTGATCCGTTCACGCCCGATCGTTCGGACGGGCAGTGGGCGAAGGGGTATGGGTCGGAAGCTGGTGGTGGGCTCGAGCGGGCGCTGGGACAGATCTTTGCGGTGCATTTACATAATCGGTGGGAGAAGCCGTTTCCGAGGGGTGGGTGGGTGGAGAGGTTGTTGCTGCGCCGGTACGACGAGGCGTTGGCAGACAAGTCGACGTCCGAGGAGTTGTAGGTTGGTGTGTGGGGCAGTTTGGATTGGGAATTGAGAACTCGTGTGAGTGGTTCCGGAAGAGAGATAGAGATGAAGATGAAGATGAAGATAAAAACCACGGATCGTCGTGCGCACACTCACCTACGTTCTTCCCCCCTGAGTCCCTCGAGCGAAGAGGGTAATGCTTTGCTACTTCTGTTTTTCGATGTTATGTATACTTAGTTTATGTCCAGGCAACGAATCCGTTGGCAGTTGAACGCGTGGGCGAGACCCACGAGAGAAAATTGAAGGTCGTCCATCACTGCATGCATAGTTACATACCAGGGGGGACTAAATGAGGACTCAGGACGGAAGTCGGATTGCGAGGAGTCGGAGCCGCATTCTCGGCGCTCGCCTGTACTTGCCCTAGCACCACCATGTCTAGTACGCATTCTACCGCTGACGACCCCGGTCCTGAAACGACCAGCTTACCGGCCTCGTTCATCCATACTTCTACATCATTCCATTATGCTGTTACCCATGTGTTTTTTCCTGTCGAGCTTCCCCACGACAACGACTATACCCTAGAGAACGATCTTTCACTAGCTCGTGCAGTGTGCGCTGCTGCCCATGCTTACAGCACACACATCTACGGAATCACTGTATCTCGCTGGAAGCGCATCACACAAATGCTAGACAATTTGCAGGCCTCCGTTCAGTCTGAACACCTGGACAGAGGCCACGTCATCACCCAGCTGCGGGGAATGCAGGCAGGAGGTACGCTATCAGGTTCTCTGTGGATCCGTGCTGACAACATGTAGATATACTTACATTTTTCATCCGACCTCAAAATGCTGCGATTGTCCTCGCGAAGCTGGAGAACTGTACGGTGTTCGAATCGTTCGAGGTGTCCCCACACAGGGATGCCGTAGAGACAACTGGGGGGTCTCTCAGATGCTCGTATCCTGGATCGGCCGTCGAGATGCCGAATGAGGTGTTTGACGATGGGGACTTTCAATTCGAGTTCGCCAATTTTCTCTTTCGCCCCAACGCTGTCGACCCGGATCTTCCTCTTCCTCCTCCGGCTCGTTCGCAATATATTACTGCACTTTTGACGGGCATCTTGCGAGGTGCTGGTCGCACTGCTGATGTTCCTCGCATCACGAAGCGTGTTCGCGACGATGTTGTCCGACCGCGGAGTCTTGATGACAAAGTCCCTTGGCGTCGCTCGTCTCTTTGGCTTCTTATCAGGGTTACGATCCAGACGTCCGTTGATCGTTCTCCTCTTGGACGTGCCTCCTACAAACGATTCATGTTGTTCTTCATATGCACCCTGGCAAATGATGTAAACAACGCAAACCTCTCTAGCGATCTCCTTCATTTGATGTCATCCAAAATTTTCCGACGTTTGGGAAAGCTTCACTCCTCTACCTCCGACTGGCTCTCCGAAATGGCACTGAAGACATGCACTTGTCTTCGAGAGATCCTCGATGCCAGGTGGGAGAAGCTGAGCACTCGTTCATCTCCATTTCGGAATCCCTCCCAGGAGCAACTCACAAAAGACACAAAGCTCTCGCTCCTGGACAGTCATGAATACATTCAGAACGCTCTCGCGAATCGCGGCCGTGAACCCCTCAGTACTCTCTTCCATCCCAGCCATCTTCGCCATGGCACTATTGACGATTTCTTGTCGTCAAATGCGACTTTTTTTGAGGATGCATACAATGCCGACCCTGTCATTGCTCTCTATAACGTCGAACAAGCGATTGAGCAGGGAATCGACGATTGGTTTGCCTGTGTCACGAATGTGGAGGAGGCGTGCACACAGCTCGAGCTCCTGATGGATAAATACATGATAAAGGCTAGCACTAGCAACCGATTGTTCGAAAATGCGGAAGAAAAATCCATCATGTTCCTGACAGCGATTGAGCTTTTTGTCGCACTCGACAAGCTAGTTGTGAAGGAGATTCCCATGCTCGCCGACTATTCCCCTGAAATTCCGATATCCTTCCTGGAAAAGCTGCTCCTGCGCAAGAAAACAAGCCTCCATTGCCTTGCTCGTGCGTACCAGTACCTCTTTGTGCGCCAGTCTCGATCACGTCCGGGATGGTCTGTACTTTCGGATGAATTCACCGAAGAAAGTTTTGCTGTCCGCTATTATGACCAATCCCCGCCTCTTCAGCAACTCAAAGCTCGTATTGAACGGGACGCGGTAGTAGCTGGATGTGTCGGCCTTCAGCAAGAAGCTCCCCGTCTCGCACGCACCTGTGATGGATACCAAGAGAATCAACAGCGGTTATATGGGCGACGGCCATCAGCTTCTCGTCTACCATTACCCGTCTCGCCAATACCCGCCAAGGTCGTCGTATTCGAACTACAATGCCCAATGTGCCTTCGTATCTGGCGCTCTGCTGCTTCCCGCATTCTGCATTATCTCTACCATCCCCTTGGAGATCACTCGTTTAATCCAAAGAAAGAAGACAATGACAATCTACTGGCGCGTGTTTCCGGACTCCAGCCTTATTTTGTCGACCGCACAGGGCCACCCCTCTCCTTCCAGATCCACTTTGCCTATTTTTATCCAGGGGGTTTGCATAGTCCGACAACACGTTTTGCGATGCAACATATCACACTCGGGCGAGATGATGATCCAGTGGACTCTTTCTCGATATGGCAGGCAAAGGAGCACCTCAGTGATGAGCAGCTTTCGTCGAGGTTCACATACAGCAATGGAAGCGACTACTACCGGGAAAAATATGTGAATTCTACCTCTCACACCTCCAACAACATCATGGCCGTTCAAGCGCACTGTCCCATGGATCTCTCCCTCGACGAATTTATCGCGTTTGGGCACATGCGGAGCGGTGGCTCACTCCAGTGGCTCAACATCCTGCGCGGGCTCCGCAGTAGAACTCTCAACTTCCGTCGTCGCGAGGTTCATTTCCTCCTCGCCCACGCAGCCTTTCAGGTCGGACCACTCGATTTGAACACAGGGGCGTGGCTCTGGCATACAGAACTTCAAGACTCGTCCTTTTGCGACGCCCTTCTGGACGAGCTCGACAGTTTGTTCGTGGAAGTCGGAGCTGGCTCGATCGATGGGGTGATGATGAGTACCATTTCTTTGTTGCTCACCCGGGTGGTTGCATCAAGCCCCAGCGAACGCGTCTCGGAGCGAGCCATCGCACTTCTTCGAAGTGTACGCAGGAAGGTGTTCAGCTGGATGCAGGAGCTATTATACAACCTGGTAATGGCACCTACAAATGAAGAACGCAGAAATCTCTTGCAGGATATGGCCGTCACTTGTCGAAGCACATTTGATGTTGACCCTGCTACTCTCCACGAGCTCTTCCACTCTGCAGAGGATGTCGATGCACTAGTTTCTTGCACCTTCTTAATGGCAGCACTCCGCCCTGAATGTACGTCGAATGCCTGAATCGTGAGCACCCTCATAACCCAGCTAACTTCAACTCTTCAGCCGTCAATGACACGTATTCACGGCTACTCCTTCAACGACACCATTGTCTTGCTCATGCTCTCGAGGAAACCGTGAGGGATGTAATCCTCGCAGATGTATCAGATTACGGCATCGATCTTGCAGTTAGCAAGATTTTTGCTCACCACAAGCCAAGTGCTCACAGATGGGAGCAGTTGCAGTGTCCGAATGGTCGTTGGCTTACATGCAGGACCAAAGCAACCAGGGATCGACCATCACAAACAGTGCATCTTAACCTGCTCGATGGTGTGCTGCGAGTGGATGGTCAACTGTTAGGTGGATTGCCGCGTGCGATTAGGGACTCTTCAAAATGCCAGCAAATCTTTTGTGATGTACGTACATGTTGCAGCTTCCTATATTAACACGTGTTCCTAATCAGAATTTGCAGCAAGGCTTCTTTCTCATACCATCCAACCTCCCAGGAATGGATTTCACGACCTTCACTACAGCGTCCGAACACAAGGTAGGTGTACCCACCCTACGTGACATAATCATGGTGGTTTAAATATGCACAGGTTCACTTTTCGCTGCGAGGTGACAACCTGGTAGTTCGAGCGCAACGCAGTCAAACAAATGAGATCCTTGAACTGATTCCTTCGAGCAAACTGCGCAAAGATCTTCCATCAGCGCTGGTTTATGGTCATGTTCATTGGTTGAATCTTTCCACAGAGATCATCGAGATATGCCCTCTCGAACAGTCTTGGGAACAATCTCCAGAGAATTGGAAGATTGACTGTGCATCTGGACAGTATCGTATGTACAAAGGTCGTGAGACCCTTATCGATGTCCGAAGCCCAACGTGGGCGATGGTTTCAAAGTGTTTCAAGTGTCTCAATAACAACATCGAAGACTCGGAGAGCCAGTCCAGGAATCTCCTGGTCACCACATCCCCCGTTGACTCTCACCCTCGCCAATCTGTACCCATGCAACGATTGTCTATTGCATTGCCCTACTATGGGTTGTCCTTTTTCGTCAATGAGCAACTGGAACTCGAGTCCCGTGACTTCAAGGACATGGTTTACGACAGGAATCAATGTGTTGGGGCATTGTTCGGTTTAGAGAACCTCCTCGTTCTCAGGCAGAAAATCCACTTTCCGGAGGAACTTATCCCCAGATGTGTCCTCATACCGAATGGCGCCCCTGAAATGCATGGCGATCATCAGGTTCGGATTGGCCCTCCGTGCTTTTTCGGTGAAGCATTATATCACACCTACAACGTGGATACCGAATTGGGCTGCTTGATAGGGAATGGCAGCTTGATGAGCACGCAATGCCTCGCCGGTCTGCACGCCGCGACTAGCTGCAACAGGCCTGATCCACTGACGGGAAAAACAGGTGCTCAAGCAGCACTTTGTCTCCTACAGTCGGCTGGGTGTCGGTCAATCATGAAACTGAGAGCTCTCCAGCTCAGCCCTTGGACTTCAATGCAGTATCCTCAAGTCGACGCCGCGCACGACGCAATCCAAGATAGATATTACTGGAATCGCGGTCAATTTTACAGCAAGGTTGTCGGTGCATCACGCAGGCGCGCGGCGCGACGAGCTGTGTATCTATTTCAGTCAAATGCCATTGGACCAACCTCGGTGGAAGACTGCGATGACATGGACTACTTGACCACAGAGTCGGACTTGGAGCTTGAGAATGTCGCCTCCACTGCAGCATCTACTGTTCACCGCTGGTCCCTCAGTATGCCCACTATGAATACTATATCACACTGGACAGATATTTGGACTCGCGACAACGTGCTTGTGGATACTGCTGCTTCATCCTTGTTGCGTGACGATCCGCAGGCACGGTCGAATTTGGATCTTGCGCAGGCAATAAGGATCAAGGTATATGACATCTTGAAGCAGAAGGAGGGGACTCGTCAGCGCTTCCAGCTACTATTCCTACTTCCCACAATGGCGTTCTGTTCACCATGCCATCAAGCCGCCTTCCTCTCCATGCTCATAGCATTTGCTCAGCAAACACAGTCCCAAAATTCCGGTAATCCACTGATCCATCCTGACTGCAAGATTTTGGATGGATATCGTCCTACCGAGGATGTCTTACGGCATCATATTCACAGTGCTCGCATCAAGGGGGAGTACATGTTTCAGGAGTGGGAGAAGTGTAGTGTCGATGATGCTGTGAAACATTTGCTCAAGGGCTGGCCATCTGATACCCCTCCGACGGTCTTGTTGGATTCTCGTTACTGGGACGTAGCAAGTTTAACTGCCAGCCTCCAACAACTATTCTCCAGCTGTTGTCGTAACTTCTATCTCAAAGAACATCTCACGCGCGCCCTCGCAGGGCCTGGACTACCGACTCTTCTGCGCCCGATATCGTCTTTGCGATATATTCTCAATGAGGGTACACCGTTGCATCTCACACTCGATCAGCTGCTTTCAATTCGACCGGCACCAGAACTACCGCCTCGTAGTGCTTTACCATGCGACAGTCACAAGGGTAGCGGGACATCGTCGGATAATATCCCCACGTTGCATCATCTATTCTCGTCTCTCCGAACCGACCCCTCATTTCAACAGGAATACCTCACTCACCTTGATGCCAGTGCACAAAGTGCTCGCGAGGAGTCCCGAATGACTCACAGAGTCGCAGGGGAGAGTCGCA
>JBBPQV010001425.1:0-10308 GCA_038092675.1 Boletus rufocinnamomeus
GGAGGGGGGAAGAAGTGGGAGAAGAAGTGGGGAGAGTGGTAGAAACAGAGACGGGGGAATGATGGTTCACGTGGGAGAAGGGGGGAGGTTGCTGTTGCTGCTGCTGCGATTGTTGCTGGGATGGACGGGACGGACGATCTTTCGTAAAGCGTTTATTGAACAGACGGGAAGCTGAGGGGAGCTGGGGTTGGGAATCATTAGAACGATGTTCGGGTAGGATATCTTTGCGGGCTAATTGGGGTTTGTAGGAAATGGGAAGGGGAATTGGCTGAGCGGAATACTGCAACATGAGTTGGTGGAGACGGGATACAGAAAGGTACTGGTGGTAGGGACGACGAGGGGGGGCTCGGCGGGGGAGGGGATCAGACGAGACCGGCTGAGAGTCTGAGGGAGCCAGGGCCGAAAGACATGCAACGCACGCAGCAGAGAGGTGGGAAGGTAAGGAAGAGAGGAGGACCCTTTGACGTGCTCTAGAGGGGAGATAAGGAAAAGAAAGAGGGAAGAGAGGAGGACGGAGACGCACGAAAGCTGAGGAGATCGAACGCCAACCTTCAGACGTGGGGAGGAGAGCAACGCAGACCTGAGAGGGAAATCTCCCGCGCGCGGACAACTATGTCACGCCGTGTTCTGAGTCACGTCACAGCTTCTCCTTTACGTCTCTGTTCCACATGGTCCTCGAATCTTTCTCCTCCACCTTCCCAGTCCCGCTACATACTTGCGCCAACCGTATATGCACCCACTTCCGATCAATCTTGCCATGCTATCTTTGACGCTCCGACTATTCAAACTCACGAGGCTTTCTCATGTGTGCGCCGCCGGTATGAATGCCTCCATGATACCGGCTATTCACAACTATACCTGTATTGTACCTGTCCGCATGTGCTCAGCCCCGTTTCGGACGACGGCTTATATGCTCGGCTATGCAGGCCTATTACATGCAGCATGGTGGCCCTCACGATTACAGTCCCTTATCTTCTCACTCGGAACTCCTCTGCGTGCAAATCGGGCATGTACTCCACGCGAGCAGAGGGCTTCAGGCCCGCATTCGTGCGACTTGATGCACAACATCGTTTCAACTCCATGCGTCGCTTCTCTTCAGCCTCTGTCACACCGCACTCGTCACTGCTCAGCACTGCTTCCCTGTCACCCATCCACCCGAAATAACCCGAAGTCCGCAGCAACAGTCAATCAGCCTCCCAACACGCCAGGCCGTCTATTTGTGTCTCAGTCGTTGCACCTCCCCGTTGCATTTGCCATCTACTCGAGTACCGCTCGAACAGACCCACCGTTCCGTCCACGTCTCCGATGTGGAACGTGTCAGGCACAGGTGACGATATGTCGCAAGATCGTATCTGCATTACCACTCAATAGTGCGCGTTCGCACTCAGCTGTCACATTGAACTTTGTAGGTCTCAATGGGCCAATTCGCCGGAATGAACACAATTTGTGGTTGACAGTGTGGCTCCAGGCTGACCAGCCAGAAACATGATTCGTGGATCTATCAAGAGGCGTGTTGAGATACCTTGATGTTTTTTCACAGTGAACATGGGTGCTCGTTCGTTGCTACCAGTCTTGTTTAACAGCATTGCATACATTGGCACCAGTCCCCACACTTGGCGTCAAGTGGAGCCTCCCTCTCAACGCATCCAACTCCCAAAGAAAATCGTGTATCGTATGACGACCTTTGCCCTTATCGCTGGGTACTTATCATCACGCTGAACGCATGTTATATTTCTTGTGGGGCTCACCCTGAGATCCTTGGCGAATCGTACTTGTGCCGTTATGAAAACCTAGAGCTCGCAGCAAACCCTGACCCTGAGTAACCATGAAACGGAACACCCAGCAGAGCACTTGTAACAATGTTGCGGAGTATCAGGTCGACAGTCAGCCCAGTGGGAATGAACCGCACGGTGCGCTGTACGCAAGGCATCAGACCCACTCGCCGTTCGGTCGGATGGGCAATCACACTTATTTCCTGTTTATTGTCCAATGAGGCGATGTCTCTCAACGGTGTCAGATAGGACAGCATTGCGGCGACATTACTAACTAGAAATGGTATGTATAGCGGATGCACTATACGATCGCGTTTCATGTCCAGTTTTCCTTGAATTGCAGGGATGGTTTCCGCCAAGGGGGTCCAGATTTCGCGGAAAAAAAAAAGGGTGAATACACAGGAGTCCGCACCAGTTCTGTCGGACAGGTTCTCACCAGATTCTCGGCTAAGTCTGCTCGCGGCTTCACGTCGTAGCCGGTCGCAACTTCTGCACACAGTCAATGATTGGACGTGATTCATTGTATCTTGACGTGTATGATGCCACTGATCAGTGAAACGGTTAGCCGAGGGGACTTCCAGCACCAAAACCAAACTATTGCCGAGGACTGTGCAGGAAGGTGCAGGACCAGCGGGTACCTCGGGTACCAGTTGGCGAATATTGATGCCGAAAGTCATTTCTACAAAACCGGCCGATGTGTTATGGTCTAGTGAGTCCCATGACCAGGTCCCGTAGTAACCGAGTAGTCAGAATTGCTGAGTCCTAACCACTGCAAGACGCTCACCCACTGGCACAGCGTATGGACTGCAAGTAGGTATAGTTCAACTCTGACAACACGAAGCACTGAGTACTCGTATGGCTAGGATCTAACATGTCACCAAGATGATCTTCTGTGGGACGACACCAAAGTACAGTGGATGGCAGCACAGTTGCCGCCAACCCGCCCAAGGGGCAGCAACGAACACACGCTTCTGTCGGACATCTGCACACCAATGCTTCTTGGTATCCGACACTCTGGACCGCGCTTCCCCATTTTGCATTGACTTGTGACTTGGGAAGTGGCCGTCTCCCGAGAGAGGTAATCCCGCGAACGAGCGTGCTTCCCCGCATTGGGGTCCCAACAGTCTTTACATGGTATTCCACATTTGAAACAGCATGGACAAAGTGACGACCGCCATTCGCTTCGATTAATCATGCTGCCAGTGGGAAGCCCAGGGGAAGAACGATAACACGGGCCCTAGCAACGTCTAGATGTCCCGTAAAACGCGGCGTTCAGACCATTTCAGCAAACTCCTCGCTGTCTGTTGTGTAATTAGACCGAGTTTACTTGCAGAGATATCGGAACCGTTGGTCCCCGTAGATTAGTAGGACAGCTGGAAAACTTCTTGCGGAACTGACATCTTGTCTTTTCGGGGACGTAGATAGTGGCTATCGACGTCACTGAAGATATCTTGGACCAATAAGTCAGACCCAATGGCATGCTTGCGGTTCAATTGGAGAAGTGCGGCCTTTACTAAGGTTCGCTCCACAAGCGGCCCATCTGTCCCGGATATATCTAGGGGTGAAGTAGGTTCCGTTCAACCACCCTATCTAGTGACAGAATTGAAAAAGCTGTCTCGATGCGGATTAGAGATGAGACATGTGCGAGGAATATTACGGTAATGCGGAGTACAGCCTTGCAACGTATAAATCAGGGGTTTATCTCAGCTGCCTTTCTTGGACTACGAGGATCCCTGGGAGCTTTCGAGATGCTGTGGACTCGAGGGGCGCCTTCGAACTCCGTTCTCATTTCCCCAGTTTCAGGATTCACGCTGGTACAGTATACCTGTCGTCCATTGCAAATTTTCCTCTCTCGCACTCGCGATAGCCCACCCCTGAACCTGACTCACCTCGAAGATGGAGAAGGTCTCGGACACCATTACCTCCGTGTTTCACGTCGCTATCAAGGACAACCGTCCTGCCGTCTGCTCGTCTGGGGACGGTACCATCGTCTGGAGCGACACCTTTGGACTAGGATGGCGGTTCGGGATGTCCTACAATTCGCACGAGTGGTTCGCAAAGGTCCGCTTGTATCTTGACCATAATCACTCCCACACAGAGCAAGACCAAGCTACCGCGACCGTCTCCCTGAAAGATTCCACTGATAAGGATGCAAAGGGGCTCAAGGAGAGGGTGACCACGATCATAGATTTTGGTCACGGTCAACCCGCTCTCCTTGGCTCATGGCTTCCGTCCGACTTTGCTTTGCATCCCTACGTGTCGCTCACGCTGACCTCAAAGGCGCGGCTCCCTCAGCTTGTTACGGACCCGCTTTCCTCAACGTCACTGGCGTTACGCCAATCTATGGAGAGTGGTGACTTTGTAGATACCAAATTCTATGTGTTCTCCGCCAAGGGTCCCGGAACCACCGCTGGCAAGCCACGCGTTGTGTATGCCAATAATAACAGCATCGGGTTGGTGCTACCCAAGTCTAATTTGAGTACGGATACGATGTACCCCTTGCATTACACCTCGAGCTCATACCCTTGCAGCAGCGAAGCAATTGGCTCCAACATTCCTGGTCAATATGACCAGCGATCACCATATTAACGGAGATTCCGTGCTTCACGAGTATGAATATGAACAAGATAGCGACCTCGATGACGAGGAAGAGGATGACTTGGCTGACATTGAACCCGAGTACAATACTGCTCCCGGTGGGTTTCAAACAGGCTCGTCCTCAAAGTCGCGTACACCCAGTAAGCTTTTCTTTCTTCCGATTTTCCGATTTGAATAGACAGTGTTACCAGCAAAGTCGACACAAGGAGACATCCATGATACGGAGGACGAATTACTGGCTGAACCTCCCGCCTACTCCGTCAGTAGTTGTCGGATGATACTCGTTAAAGGGGTGGCATACAAGACGTGAGTATGACTGATACCTACCGAGTACTAGCACCCCAGAACTAGCGTTCTCCTTTTCAGGTGGCTTTCATACATTTATTTCCGCTACACGGGCCAGGTGTCTTTCCTGCCCTTGAAATCGGCTCCAGGCTCCTCCAGAAAGCGCTCCAACGACCTCAATCGGCCTCCCTGTTGTTCCCCGAAGTCAATGTATCGACTTGCAGTCAGCGTAAGCAAGATTCTGGGAACGGCTTCTTTATGAGTTATTTAATATCCCACATCTGGCAGCTCGGGGATGAAAGAATGAAAGAACTTGCGCTTCGTGCCATTAAAGAAAGGTTATCAAAGGATAACATCGTCGAGGAAGCCTTCTCGTGGTTCACGGCGCAGTAAGTTGCCTGAAATTGCGTCATTGAGGTCATGGATACTAGTTCACGATCATGTCTCCCATCTCACAGACATCCGATCATTACAGAGTATGAAGTTGACAGAGTGTCCGACCTTCGGAAATCACCTGAAATTTCATCAGCGATCAGGCTTCAGCTGAAAGCGGTGTCGCTTGGAGAGAAGCCCTGGGCGCACGGTGCTCTTATTGCGATCATGGAGAGGTTAAACCCCTCTGAATCATCAACTTGATTGTATCCTGTCTTGTTCATGCTCCAACCTTGTGCCTGTTCCATAAACACGTCTCACTGCATGTTGTCGTTTGCATGTCGCTTGTATATCCCTTGTATTATTTAGGTCCCATGTTAACCCATACTTTTCCTGGCAGCCCCCAGATCCCCCCTCGTCTGATTACTTCATCCATACCACGTGTATCAACCCCAACTGAAGCCTCCATTTTGACGCCGCAGTCGGACCCAATGCCGCCACCTTTACTGTTGAACTCGCCGAAAGAGGCGCGAAGCTCGACCATACCTGTGCCTGCTGCGGGGGCCCGTACAGGACTCGAGAGAACGATCATCGGTGGAGGACGTGACGGGACAGGGGAACTCGATAACTCCATGCCCATCCCCGCCATGGAGATGTCCATTCCAGAATTCATGCTCATACTCAACCCGGGGATTTCCATGTCCATATCTATATCGGTGGATCCAAAAAGACTTCTAGAGGTGGAACCACCGGAGATTGGAGGTGGTCCGACGCCAAGGCCTTCGAGTCCAAAGTGAGACGCGTTGGAACCCATTAGGGGCGGTAGCATTGCTGAAGGAAGATATACCGACACGGGGATCGAACGCGGTGTGACCGTTCCAGCAAGAATGGAAGCAAGCAGTTCCAGCGATACAGGTTCTTCTGCTTCGGGTCCCGACGCAGGGGGCACTGATGTCGGCTCTTTTTGTGCAAGAGTGGTACTGTCTGGTTGCCATTGAAGCATTACCAACAGTTCGTTCAACCAGCATTGCTCCCTCACGATCTGAGAACGGAGTCCGTGAGTTTGTTAAGGGATGGGATCACACACCGCGAAGTTGTGGTTTACCACGTACGTCCAGAATGTGCGATACCTCGCTGGCCGTTTTCACGGGGACCTCTTGCAACAAAAATCCTGGCTCTTGTGGGGCGGCAAGCCGCAGGCTAAGTGGCGGATGAGCCTGACTTGGTGAGTTCTGATAAAGTCATCGGCTTGAGAATCGATTCCCAGGTAAGTTCCGCCACCTACATATATAGCTTTGTAGTACTCTGCGGGTGAGCCGTTGTTCAACTTTGTGATGCAGTTTGTGATGCAGTGTCAGCAGAATCACCAATGCAAGTCGGACAAGAGACAACAAAACTGTCCAGCGACAATGAACCCGTAAAAAGGTAAATCGATTGTCATAAACCGCCATTTGGTAGATGTAAAAGGTCACCGGTTGAACGGAAGTTAGATAATTGGTCTCGCGGACGCCGTGCATAGGCTGTGTCAAGGAGAGGACATTCTGGCTTGAACCACACTTACCAGAAGATCCACCCAACTCCCACTATCAATCAACTGAGCATGCGACGGACCCATCGTGAAGCCGTTGAATGCAAGACTCCCCATGTTCATTCCTGTCACTGGACCGATGGATCCGAAAGGACCCAAGTTGCCTAAACCAGCGCCTGTAGAAGAACCTGCTGAGACACCCATGTTCATCAGGACGTCCGTGGACATGTCTGCCGCCAGAACAGCCTGTATCGCACGCAGCCGACTCTGCGAGACTACTACGCCACAATTAGTCGGCTGATGCCTCGACCTGGATGGGCAGTTGAATTCGAGGACCCAAGAATGAGAAGGAACTTGGGGAAAAGTGTGGTCATTTGGAAAATTAGAGTGGGGGGACGCCCCAGCGACTTCAGACGAAGGGACGAGTTTTAGACGTGCGATCGTGACGCCGTCATATTTCACCGAAAGGGCGGCGGTCAGATGCGCGACAGGAATGTCAATGGAAGGGTTGGCGTTGCTTGTCTGAGGCTGCGTAGTTGGTGAGGACCGAAGGAGGCGAAGGTACGATAGAGGAGAAAGCCACACAAGGAAGGACAAGGATGGCGCGTCGAGATACAACAAGGGTAGGGAATTTCGGGCAAGCATTTTATCGAGAGGCTGATGCTTTGGCCTATCCACCGACCAGCGTTAATAAACGCTAGTCTGGACAAAGGAGTGACGTACCCAGTAGACTTTTGGGCATCAAGGAAATACTGAGCTGCGCTGACGGGCTCCATGAACCACCGGACTCCTCGCTCACCCTCAGTGACTGCTAGCGAATCTAGCGTCATGAGGTAGCGTAGATGATCTTGCACAACAAGACCAAGGTACGCAGCTTCAACGGCAGGATCCTCTGCTTGTGTGTTGTGAGCTGCAGCGAGTGATGCCCGATTTGCTGCATCAACCCATCTGGCTATATCCCTGGCGAGAAAGGCATCCAAGTCTGGTGCTGCTGGTGGGCCATTAGCATTATGGTTACCAACAGCAAAGGAGGTCTTGACAACTACTCCGCCGTCGATGTCAACATCGAGGACTAGGACTTTACCCGCCATCATGATGGTCGTGGCAGCGGACGTCCCGGAACTGTCGATGAATGCCTCCATGCCCACTGCACGTCCCCATTCCTCGAGCCTAGTGGGAGATGGCGGTGCAGTATCAGGGAAGACCATGACACGCCGCTCTGCAGAGAGAGAAGTAGCAGCAGCGCGTGAGAATGTGATGGATGTGGACATTGTAGTGTGTTGCTTCATGAGACTAACGAGTTTGGATGTCTGATCGGAGGAAGGAACGGCGCTGAGTTGGGAGAGGGCATGGCTGAGCTGAGTGGTCGTGTTGAGTATGGTGTTGAGTCGTGTCAGAGCCGGGGAGTATGAGGTGCTGAAGGGATGAGGAGTACGAGGTTCATCAGGGGTTGGCGGAGCGGCGAGCACATCGTGCACGACAGCGAGCAATGATGGCCGTGATTCCATTAGATGTCAAGTTGTTCACGTCGAGGTCACCTTCCAATTGAGATGGATCATGTTACAATCACTGCCGTAAGTACACTGCATGCAAGATTGTGTTGATAAGGCCATGAGGCAGCGGTTCTCCTGCATATAAATACTGGACCCATCCTCGGGCTTTCTGCCCCTCAAAGCATCCATTCAGCGTCCCCCACATCACATCATCCCTCCAACTTCATGAGCATAACAGTGAAAAAACTGGAGGAGCAATGGACGCCCACAGCAATCCAGGCCATCTTCAAGTTTGCCTTCTCTTCGCAGTCGCCCAGTTCAAGCTCGCGTAGTATATCTGTGAACCTCCCGCTGCCAAATCTTGGGTGGACCTTCGCTTTGTCGTTGACTCCAGCTGGCAAGCAACATTCACTGAAACAAGGCAAACCATGTAGCTGGATTCCCGCAGCGTTCTCTTTCCGTCGACACGATAGTAAAACTCCCTGGAGGAATACATCCATGCACGCTCAACTTTCGCTTGTTACGAAGCAGCGTGACCGTGGCGGCGCCTCAGAAGAGTGCACTCCAGACAGCAACGTGGGCAGCAACTTGACGCCACTTGGTACCATGGAGGTCGTCTTGGCGCGCACTGGCACACACACCCATTCGACAGAAATCCCATTAACAACTTCTTGCACTCTCTCGTTGCTCCGATCAACCAAGGTCGAGCTCATTGTGACAATTTCAGAGTGTCCGTTCGCCGATGGATTCTTCCAAGCTGTTTCCAGCCAATTTAACGATACGGGAACCCAGGCGCGGTTAGTCAGACAGAGTGGTGACCGTCTCTTAAATCGATCACTCACGATGGGAAAACTCTTTGACGTGAAATTCTTGACCCGCTCTACCCGTTCTACTTCTGGAGACATTGGAGAGCTCTTCGAGACCTATGCCTCGCTCCCCGTCTTGGAAGAACACATCGATCTTTCATCTGGTCAGCGATGGTGTATTTTTAAGCAACGTCTAGCTGATGGTTTCCAAGCTAAACTCGGAGAGGGATGGTCAAGTGCACTAGCGCCACTCGATCGCCGTGATAACGCCGACGCAAAACATGTCAGAGAAATTTTGTGTCCAGACGACTACGAATACGAGCTTGATAGTGATTTTGAGGATGAAGATGAGACTTCTCGCCCTATGGAACTTTGTGGATCATCCCCACCCGATGGGCGTAATCTAGCTACCCTTGAAGGTAGACCGTCATCCGCACCTTTGTCTGCACGTGCTTACTTTGGGACTCCTGATAGGCCAAAAACTAGAATGCAGCACCGAAAGGTCAAGCAGCTCTTTATCTTCCTATGTGCTGGGTGGAGGTCGGTGATACATTACCGTTGTTTTGTGGTTTCTCAATCAAGTCCAGCCAGTGACCAGGGCTCGTTTGATAACCTTCACGAGGAAGTCATCAAAGGTCCGGGAGAGCCAACCCATTTGCCTTCAGTGGCCGCAACCGACCACGAACGAACTGTTTTGGTAAGGTTCGCGGCCCACAGAACGTAAGTGATGTAATGCTTGAGAGTGTGTACTGGATGGTGGTTGATGGGAATGCAGATGGTATGCTTTCGTGTGGTACTGTTACACTGGTCGCCTCGAATTCAGCAAACTGAAGTCGCAAGCCGAACCTGGTGCTCGGCCCCTCCCTGTAACACGCCTCGAAGACGAGCCACCCTCTTGTTCACCCAAATCGATGTACCGACTAGCGGATCTCGTAAGTGTCCTTCTAAGATGTATTCAAATAACAGAGCTCGACATTACTCTAAGATCGACAATAAGACCCTCAAGGCTAAGGCCCTAGAGGCTATCAGAGAAAGGATGACCGAGGTAAATGTCCTGGACGAAACGTTCTCCGTCTTCACATCCAAGTCAGTGATTCCTCATACGCTGGGATCGTTGCTCACAACTATGGATAGGTATCCTGACGTTCGAGAAGTCCAGCTGAGTGCCCTAATGAAGCACTGTAGATCACCTGGGGTCAAGACAGCATTTCTCAAAGCGGTGTCGAAGTTCAGTAGCATGCCTCATGCAGAACCTGTGCTCTCGGCCTTCTACGACAGGCTCCTTCCCACCGCCGCTCCGAGTGTGGTGTCCTACTGTGACGACGACGACGACTGACGTTAAAGTTTGTGGCATTTGAATTTGCGTATAGCCACTCGGACTTAGCCTTTACTACTGAAATCTACCAAGTCCTCACTAGCACTCCCTAGCGGGGCCCTCACACTCGAAGCGGCGG
>JBBPQV010001426.1:0-10302 GCA_038092675.1 Boletus rufocinnamomeus
GAGCCAACACCTGCGCCTGACTTCCATGACTATCCGTCGACGGTGGCCCTTCATGGGACGGAGAGCCCGATCCACCACCCCCTCCCCCCTGCCCATGCTGCGTAAACAACAAGTTGGCGCTCGACCCGAGTATAAACGGGGCTGGAACGACAGGCTGATGATGTCCCGGGGTCGCCGAGGAGGGAGGCGGTTGAATGGGGAGTAACCCCGTCGTCGAAGGCCCCGCAAACAAGTCGATCGGTTTCGCGCGCGACTGATACCACGACCCCTTGTTCCTTGAGATGGGTCGACTGTACCGTCGCGTCGTCGCTTCGCCGGGTATGTAGATGCTCGAGACGCCCGAGGAGGCGATCCATGGGAGACGGTTGATGTCTCGGACGAACTTGCCCACGCGGGCGATTTGAGAACGGACAGATTCGGCGGGTGGTGGGCGGATAGGCGGGTCCATTTTCATAAAGTCGGCAGAGGGGCGGGGTTCGGCGAGAATCGGGGAGGAAACGCGGATGGAAGCGTCGGCGAGGATGGGCGTGGACATGGCGTTTGGGACGTCGCCTTCTCGCTCAAAAGGAGGGCGGCTAGAGGTAGAGGTGTCGTCTGAGCGGGAATGCGCACGTGGAGCGTGTAACGAGGGGTGGAAGGAGTGTTCGAACGAATGCTCGCGAACGGCAGAGAGCATCAGACGTTCTGGTCGCCCGTCGCCAAAGCTAGCATCGCTGTCCGCGGGGTTAAGATGTCGCAGGTGCGGCGATGCCGACGAAGCACGTGGTGGTGTTTCGAGCCGCTCCACGGTCGGGATATCGTCTGAATTGGACGAGGCGACGCCGGGCATGAAAGGACCAGTATAACGTGGTAACGCCATCCGACCCGTCTCAATCGTACTTGCACCCGTCGTACCCGTCCCTTGTCTCTCTGGCTTCCCGTGATCCCTCAACCGGCTCTTGGACATGACTTTGGGAAGTCGTCGTAGACCGTTGACGAAGCCACCCACGAAATTGTTCTTCTTCTCGCTCTTTCCATTCGTAGCCGCCGGCATCACCTCACTAGGTCCGCACGCATGCCCTTGATAATTGCACTGGTCGCGATCATCGACGCTGACGGTCATGTACTCTGCATCCAGTTCCGATTCCGTGATCGTCGGGGCAGACTTGCGTAGGACGGGCGTGGGGGTGCGCGCCTGTTGGAATCCAGACGATGGGACATACCGCGGCGTCTGTGGTGTGTGCGTGTGTGTCGAGGGGAGTTGGGATTGGGGATTGGATATCCAGGTGACCTCTCGTGCGCGAGGTTGTGTCTGACCGCTATGACGGGAATAACGATCCCTAGGAATAGGTTCTGCGAGGAAATCCCGTCCGCCACTGTGTGGGCGGCTGAAGCTCGTGTCGATGCGAATGGAACTTATTTCGGGGTAGTCCGCCATGGAGGTGGGTGGTCGACGTCACGAGCTCTAGGATGTTTGTGTGTTGACGGGGATGAGATGGGTTAGAAAACAAAGAAAAGGCAAAGTCAGCGCTGGCAGCACGGCGCAGCAAGGCGCAAACAGGATGGAACAGGAAATGAACACTGGGTACAGCGCGAAATAGAATGGGGCCAACACGAGGCAGCACCGGAAAGGGGGCAATTACGGTCACCGCGTGCCCTCTGGCACGCGATAGCAGGCGTGTGGACGACCGCAGCAAGCCGACGGCCTGAACAGACTCGAATATGGATGTTGGTGATCTCGAAGCCTTGGGGAGAACAGTAACGGCAGGAAACGGGCATCGTTGCAAGGCGTTGGGAGCGAGGCGGAGTCGAAACGACGGGGATGCTGGCGATGTGCCCTCCAGGATACCCACTGAGCAGGTGATGGATTCATCACGAATGAGGGTTTCCAAAGCTCATTGCGAGTGGAACGGAGTCCGTCTTGTAAACACGATGGCGTCAGACTAGTGCGATATGTATTGAGAGCACCAACGTCGAACATTAATTGCATCGCCCCCCGCTTATTACTGCCCACGAGCTTGTGACCCGGTGCGCTAAAACGTATAGGTTTTAAGTCCTGTTCGGTTCCTGGAAGACGTTTGGACCAAAGAAGGCAAAGTCGGGTGTTTCACCAAGCTTTACCACATCTGAACAAAACAACATGTTGCCTGATTTTCTTACGTTGATGTACTTTTCCAGTGATAACGACGACGACCAGCCTTGTAAATTCTCAACCAATTTAAAGTCGGCTCGGCTACACAAGGACCGAGATGAATCATGGATCCCACCTCGAGGCACGGGCTTATCCAGGATCCTATCAATCAGACACTGGACGGACCTCGACGACGGAACATCTGTCAGCAGGGTACCTTATCGTCTGCTTCGATGTCGTTCGAGCACATTCATGTGTTTTTCGCCGCCATCGTCCCGTACGCCATTATGCTTTGTCATGCCTCGCTCATCCGAGTCCAAGGGCCCGCCCTGCACGACGATGACGACGACATGACCATCGCATCCATCGGTAACTGCTCTTCCCGGTTCTTTCACCAAGCTCTGACCAAATCCTCATGTCGTTTCAGCTAGACACCTCCGATCAAATCTACTTCAGGTGTCTGAAAACCAGTGAACGCTAAGTAATGACTCTTTGTAAGTCGTTGCTTCATGTCATGACACAATGCTGTTGACCTCCGCGGAGAGTTTGCCTATATAACGAGCTCGCAGTGCGAGGGGATGGGTATCACCATCGAACGAAACCAACGAGCAAGCCATTCGATTTCACTCCTCACTATGAACCCGAACCCGAACCCGAACCCGAATCCGCACATGTACCCAGCCGATCCTCAAAGTTCGACTGTTGGCCACACATCTACCTCACCGACCTCGCCCTTGCAGCGAGGCAAAGCCTGCCTCCCTTGTCGGTGCGTGTCACGCTCACGTCCTCCAATTCGTTGCTCACTCACACCACACATCCTTCAGTCGCAGGAAGATGGTGAGTGCCCGCTCTTTTGCGAGCATCATATCGATACTCTTCGATGACTGATCTCCCGACGTTCTCACTTTAGAAATGTGACGGCACCAGACCCGTCTGTACACCCTGTCTCCGGGGTGAACGCGTCGAGGACTGTGAATACACCGACGGTCAACGTCGTCCACTGACATTGACGTTGGAAGAGGAGGTTGCGCGATTGAGAGCAAGAGTGCAGGAGCTAGAGCATCCGGAGGGAGCGACACCTTCGGTCGAACTGTACGCTCCGTATGCGGGTGCCAGTGCCGGTACTAGTGCATCAAGCGCGTCAGCGTCCGTCGGTCAAGCACGAATACAGGTACCATCTCCAGCATCTCACCATCATGGCGTTGGGATGAGGCAAGCTGCCCCCCATGGACCTCCAAGTGGTATGCATCATCACGCCATCTGTCCAAGTCGTGCCCTGACCCCACTACTAGATAGTATAGCTGAGACGCGCCAGTCGGATTTCGAGGCTGACGTGCAAGTGCACGCTAGACGCGCGTGAGTGTTTCTCTTTCCCTTTCCATCATCGGGCACAGTGCGCTCAACGCCCTGTATCATGTGCAATAGGTTATCTGTTATCGCGCCCCACGCAGCCGAACTCGGCTTCTTTCTCAACATCGATCGTCTTCGTTCCCAAAGCACACACGTTTTGCCCGCATTGAAAAGCGTGCTCGCGCTTTGGTCTATTCACATCACAGCGGCAGCCGATCCAGACCCCGCACAAGCCGGCGAACGAAACCGAACCCTCAAATCCACCCTCCTCTCCCAAATTCAAACTCAACTTGCCTCGGCTTTGAGCACCGTCGATGCCGAACCGGACTCTGCCATGTTTCTCCACGTGATCCAAACGGGGGTGTTGTTGGCATATTATATGCAACGGATGGGACAGGTGGTCGGGGCGAGGTACTATGCCAGTGGGACATGGGCACTGGTGATGATGTTGAGGTTGTATCAGAGGTCCCACTTGCCAGTAGGCGCAAGGGAAGGGGAGAGCCAAGCTCCGCGGGGCAGTGGAGTGCGGGAGGGATCGACGCATGCGAACACGAACACGGACGCGCGTGCGCTCTCTCTCTCGTTCGCCCGGTGTGCGGGGTTGGCACCGGCGTTGGATGGGATCGAAGCAGAGGAAAGGGTACGTGCTTTTTGGGCGGTATATGCACTCGATCGGTGGCTCGGTGTTGTGTGTGAAGTCCCCTTTCAGTCGCTCGCGATGGATGCGAGCGCGGGGAACATGATGACGGTGCCGTGGCCTGGTATGGGGGGCGTTATCGAGGTCAGTGTGTTATGCCTGCTTCTCCTTTTAGTTGCATCCTGACACGCGATTTTGTCTCGTAGACGAGGTCGAACGTGGTCCAACATTTTCTTAACGATCCGAGTCACGACTTCACGCAGGAAGGCGCATCGGCGATGCATGCCAAGGCGTCAGTATTGCTTGGCGAGGCAGCAGGGATCGCTGCATCGTTCGTGGCTGGTATGTCCCCCCCGATCTTGTCGTATCTTATCTTTTCATTAATTAAATTTTGGATGTAGACAACACAATCAGTCAATCGGCCGCATTTAGAGCGCGCTTCGGGACGTTGGACGCGCTCCTTCAACGATGCCTAAGTGCGGCGATGACGTTGGCAACTGTCTCCCATAGACGCCAGTCACAGACGCAGGAGCAGGCACAGGCACTTGTGACGGTCCATCTCATCGCGCTCGCACACGTAACCCTCCATCGACCGTTCATCTCCACGTACGGGCCATCTCGACGACGGAGCGTAGAGGGGGCGTTGAGCGTTGTCCGGGTCCTGGATCAGCTGGGTGAGGCGTGGGGGAGGATGGGGGTGATAAGTCCAATATATACGGTAACGTTCAATGCCTCGTGCACGTGACGCGAGACTGAGTCGTGTTGTAGATTGTTTGGACGGCGTTGTGCCTCGCGTTGCACGACGAGGTCCTTCGACTCCGCGCACGACCAGATGCAGATCCGTCGCGTCGTCGCGAGGAGGTTGAGGTGGTGGGAGCGATCCGGAAGTTGGCGGGCGTCTTGAGCACCTTATCGCAGCGTTGTCCAGGCCGATGTACGTCTTCCTTTCGTTCGTATGATCTTGAGGGACGATTCCAACGCTTACTTTTGATTCAGTTTTCGCGTCCGCCATCGAGGTCGTGTTACCCGTCCTCGGATCGATCGCGGTCTAATTATATACCATGGCATTGATCACTCTCGTTTTTGTTTTTTTACAAGTATAGAGGACTAGTCTCGAGATGGATATATGCGCATAATCTACAAACTAGAATCTAGATCGACTAATCCCATCTATCCTGTTCGATTCAGACACACGTGTCCGTGTTATCCAACATCGCAAAGGGTGATGTTGCCTGGGGAGCTAACAACAATCTGCGACATCAGCGAGGCATCCCAGACGGATGAGATGAACGAGATTTACAGGACGGAGAAAGACTGGGTTTGCGAAGGTCCTGGAGGTTGAGCATGGCGCCATCGCTAGTCTTGATAGTGATCGCAGTCGACGAAAAAGGGACAAACGTCGACGCGTTCGAGTTGAGCCCTGGTCCTTTACTCACACTCGTGCTTGGTGACGCCGAGCCGTTGCCGACCCCAGAGACGGCAGAGAGGGTAGAGTGTGCAGTGGACGGACGCTCGAGGTCGTCTTCGACGTGGAGGGTGTGTACGTACGGCGCGAGCTCTTTCCACGAGTCTTCATCGATAAGGACGGGGGTGGGGTCGACCGTGCCGTCTTCGCGGTAGAAGACGGCGGTGGTGACGTGGATGGGGTCAGAGAGGGAAAGAGAGGTTTTGATCAGCGCGATCACGGTCTAAGTCATAGTGGGGATCATTGGTCGTCAGGCTCTCGGACCCGAAAAAAAATTTATCGACATACGCGAAGAGGGACGCGAGAGAAGTGGTCTCTGCCGAACGCTTTGATGGTGGGTGATGCGGCAGAGGTATAGCGTACAAACACGGGAGAGGCGCGAGGGAGAGCAGAGATGAGGCGGAGCGCTTCGAGGCATTGGCCGAGACCGGAAGCGAGCTCGTTGGGGGACGTGGCGAGTTGGGAGAGCAGACGTTGCTGTGAGCGGGTCATGGCGCGGACAAAGAAGCGAAAAAGTTGCGGGGGGATTGCGGCTCAAATTAACCTTTTGAACGAATGTCTATAACGAGATCGATGCCACTTTGCCTAGATAATCTCAACGTCACCGTAGGGGCTTCAGCGCTTCAGCTACGGTCGACTCCCTCCTAACCCATACCAGGTGTAACCCATACTCCCTTATAGTACATACATTTTTCCGGGTTGGTTTGCAGGGATTTTGCATCCATAACCCATACCTCCTGCCGAGTGCCAACTAACCCTAACCCTACCTGCAGAAAAAGGGAATTTCTGCTCTAGGTTCCTTGTTTCAAACATTCTCCAGCAGGAATTGATCGATGAGGCCTTGAGGCTTGGAACCAGTTTCCCCATGGCATTGTACGATGTCGCAAGGATGTCTGACGCTCCCAGATCACTGCCCCTCCGGATTTGCGGGGCTTTTAGCTGTATTGACCTCATCCTTCGACCATGCGCGCATCCGTTGGCAGGCAGTGCTCGCTATTTGGCCAATGTTTTCAGGGACCGTTCGAGAGCTTTTCCGCAATCACTTTGTTGCGCTTCGCTGTGGCGGTGGCAAGAACGTTGGGTGCGAGTACAGGTCGAACCACATGCGACGTCACCTGGCGCCGCCACTTCCGACTCGGTGGTCACCTGCCACTGGCAGGTTCCCAGCATCATCAGTCATCAAAGCATGTACGAATCCGTTTTCCTTCCAAGTTCTTCTTCTAATACATCATTCTTATCCACCTCGAGTCCTCGACTGAACTCGGAAAAACACCTACGACCGCCCGTACGGGCGTTGACCAACAAGACAATCCAAGATGACCAGGGAGCGGGTCACTTTACCTGGGTAGCGGGGTATCGCATTGTGACGGCGTCAAGGTACCCCATCGAAAGAGGGCGACCGAGCACAGCATACAGGAGGGGGAGAAACTGGGCCCGCAACGGCCATGGAGACTGAGCCTTGGCATGCCCATCAGTCGACTGCATCAGTGGCGTATTCGGTTTCACACCCGATCCTGTGTTTACACATACTACCGAAGACTCCCACAGCGCTTCGCGCATCCAACTCCAGTCTGATCCAGCTTGGATCCTCGTTGGGTTCAACATTGCTGTGTCAAGATGTGATCACGATGTGCTCATGAAGATGTGCATCGCCTTCAACAAGTTGAAGGTTATCTATAAGGCATCATACTTTATTCCGTTTGACAGCTTGTCCCTGGCCGCTTCTAGTGACGTAAATAGTCACGACAGATGACCTGGCTGAAGATGTACTTAAAAGGCCGTGTATTTTCCTAGTAGCCCTCATTCTCGCTTCCTCGTTTCTTGACTCTGAGTCTTTGCGAGTTGTCAAACTTGGATTGTCAGTCGTAGCGGTTTCTCTTGCATGCGCCATGTCCTCCGCGGGGGTGCAGTCTGTTTTAGAGATTCTCCAGCTAAATGACTATGCATCCCGTACGGTCGCTCATGCCATTGATTCACAACTGATCTTATGAACCAATATAGTTGTTGTTGTCACGGCGGTGGTATATGATTATTGTAAGTGATATACTTGTGATGTTATCCTTTTCAACTGAAACCACCATTGCAACCCTACCACTGTGCAGTCCTCACCCTGTCGAGAGAGGTATGTTGCTTCGCGGCTCTCCATATCCTGCTTGTTGGCTAACAATACCCAAAGATAGACTATGTTTGGGTAAGGAAGAAATAATTATCATGCAAGTACCGAGCCTTTGACAATCCCGCAGCAAAGACCCTGGACCCTGGTCTCTACAATGTTTGTTCTAGTGCGTATAAATGCCTAGATGGCACTTCGTTATATGTGTTCCAAATTGACTGTGCAGGTCCGTTATGTCGGTCTTTGCTGGGCGATGTATGTCTATCATTGCTGTAATACATATCAAATTGCACAGCTAATAATGATCCCATGCTCAAGCCTTAATGGTGGCCTCTGTATGTTCAAAGGTTGAATTCGAGATGGATTAAGCTGATCGGATTCGGATACATCAGTTGGCAGTACCTTTTTCCTTGCCCCTCAAAGAGTCAGTTTTCTGGTTTGCACATTGTCCATCATTGATGACCATCTTCTGGTAGATGTATGGATCTAAATTCCAATTCCGAACTGTATTGATAATAGTTCCATAGGTGTAAGTACATCAATATACTGCCCACATGATATCAGTATGAGACATGGATATTTTGAAGGTGCCATAATGATGATCATAATTAATTGGGCATTTCCAATATTCCTTAATGCTGCTGATTGTAAGTGACTGTATCCCCTGATTCTATTTCCTCTGGAAGATTTCAATTGCAGTGGTGATGATCCTCCGGGTGTATGCAATGTGGCGATCCAAAAGGATCCTCTATGTCCTCCTGTTCATTTATATTGTGCAAGTTATTATTTCCTTTGCTATTGCAGGTATCTATTACACTGGCAATCTTGGTACATATGCCTCAGGTATGTCTCCAGCTAAGCTCCATGTGTCACTGCAATCTCATGCAGGTGTCCCTTCATCTCCTGCCACCCTTCTCTCTAGTCGTTACTGTCCAATTACTCGATTACTCTTTTTGCAGTGCTTCATGGATCAACAGTGCATACCTGCTTCATCACGATGGGTATGCTATGATCCCACAAGTGGTTCTTGGTGCTACACTTTTGATTCTCGCTGTCATCCAAACCTTGAAACAGTCAGTTGGGATGTACAAAGCAATCAAGATCTGGCAGCCTAACCGGTACATGCAACAACTCGTAAAAGATGGAGCACTTTATGTTCTTGTGTGCGTCTTCCTTTTCCCTTGCATTCGTTTCCATTCAATACCATCAAGTTCTCCCACCCACCTCACATTAGAGCATTCGCACAAAAACTAACCACTCGGATGTTTCCCCTGGATTTCTAGGAACATATTTTTCATTATCAGTCCTTTTCTTTTCTTTGGCAGCATGGCTACTAGTGCGATAGGCATCTTCCTGACCCTGTTTTGTGATATGGTATTATGTGTCATGATGCCTCGGTTCATCACCAGTGTGCGAGAGCTGTATGACCGCGACCTCCGTGGCCGGTGGCAGGGGATTGACACCGGATTCGGCGCGTTGTCGCAACCCATTTCCAGTCAAAACGCGGCCGTGTCTGCGATTGTATTCGCGGATGCCACCTCGGGACGGGGTCAGGTCGTGGAGGGGGACGCGGATGAATCAGAGGCGATTCAACTCGAGGTGTTGGGAGATGATGCACGACAGGTTTGAATGAGGACTTTGGGTGGAAACGGAGATGAGCAACGAGCCATTGATGGATAGTGGAAGATGATAGGACTCTGAACGGTGACTCGGATGTCTAATTTATAATACCTATGCATATGCCTCTGTATCTTCCAATACAACACAATACGGAAATCGTCTCAAAACGCATCTCCCCCGCCCGTGTGGTTTGGTCCTGCGCTAGGAACATTTTCAGGAGTTACACAGGGCTATTACCATGGTGTATGCGATTCAAGTAAAGGCTGCTATCACCAGTAAAATGGGTGAGGGTCACGACCGCACCAGCGTAACATATGAACCCGCGCGATAATGGGGTATGTGCGGTATGCGTATATGTTGCACCGAGTATCCATGTACTGCGCACACGTTTGTGTTCATTGCAACTTAGTTACAGTAAGTTTGTCCTGCATAAGCAACTAACATCTAGTTGACGTACGAGAAGGTGTTATGGCGTGCTATCATCATTGAAGAGTTCAAGAGTATCTACCTAGTAGTGATTTGAAAGCGGTCCAGGTGTCCGTGAATGGCTGACACGAACAATGAAATAATTGTAAGGAGAATGCGATACATATCTCATCCACCAGGCAATTTGAATTGACAGCTGATGGATGATAGGTCGGACGACCAAGTTCACGCTGAAAGAAGGTTAGCGTCGTTGGGGACGATGGTGTTTGTGAGCGACGGAAACAGTTCAAACTCCGTCGAACCCACCATGCCCTGAGCCTTCTGCGCGAGTGTTTTATGCTGAGCGCTGATCTCCCGTGGGGAGCGGTTCTGCTGTCTCTTTGTTGTGCTTCGCTTTGGTCGTTTGGAAGAATCTTGGCTGCGAATACAGGGCGAATGACGTTGCCATGTTATATTTCTCCTTTCATGCATGGTGTACCCACATCTAACTTGGACGACAGCCCAACTGCTGGTGAACCCCACCGGCGCGTGCTTCATCGTCCGTCGGCGTATGGCGATACGGACCGTATCGCCCTACGCCT
>JBBPQV010001427.1:0-10298 GCA_038092675.1 Boletus rufocinnamomeus
CTTCCCCGACGTGTTCAGCAAGAGCAAGGCCTCTACGCTTGCTCTGCATCGTGAACATGATCTGAAGATCGACCTTGAGAAAGGAGCATCCCCTCCACTGGGCACCACCTACTCCCTTTCCCCTTCCAAACTCGGCTCACTCAGCTCGTTCCTCGATGAGCACCTAGCAATGGGATTCATCTGTCCCTCCTCCTCTGCTCATGCTGCTCCAGTCCTCTTTGTCTGCAAAAAGGATGGTTCACTCCGTCTTTGCATCGACTTCTGAGGACTCAACAAGATCATGAAGAAAGACCGCTACCCACTTCCCTGCATCTCCGACCTCCTAGATGCTCCGAGCCATGCCAAGATCTACACCAAAATTGACCTTCAGCACGCATACCACTTGGTCCGCATTGCCGAGGGAGATGAATGGAAGACGTCCTTCCGGACACGCTACAGCTCCTATGAGTGGCTAGTCATGGCATTCGGTCTTACCAATGCCCCTGCAGCATTCCAGCGGTTCGTAAATACCATCTTCGCTGATCTCCTTGATGTTTGCATCATAGTCTACCTGGATGACATTCTTATCTACTCTGAAGACAAGGCCTCCCACAAGGAGCATGTCCGAGAAGTCCTCCAATGACTCTGCAAACACAGACTTTACGCTAAGCCAGAAAAATGTGAATGGTCCACTGACATCACCAAGTACCTAGGCTATAACATCTCTCCCTCCAGTCTGTCTATGTCTCCAGACAAGGTTCAGACTGTGAAGGAATGGCCGGAACCTAGGAAGGTCAAGGATATCCAATCCTTCCTCAGATTTGCAAATTTCTACCGTCGCTTTATAGCGAATTACTCCGATATTGTCGTTCCTTTAACCCGCCTTACCCGCAAAGGTACTCCCTGGAACTTCTCTGACAACTGTTGCTCCGCCTTCCACAACCTGAAGGAAGCCTTCACCACCGCTCTGATCCTTACCCATTGGGTTCCGGATGCTCTGCTGATCATAGAAACCAACGCCTCCAACTATGCTATTGCTGGCATTCTTTCCACCCACTGCCCGAATGAAGAAATTCGGCCTGTCGCTTTCTACTCATGAACGCTTTCCGCTCCGGAACTCAACTACGACACCCACAACAAGGAACTCCTCGCCATCCATGAGTCTTTCCAGACTTGGCAGCACTATCTTGAAGGCTCTGGCACTCCGATCGACGTTGTCACAGACCATAAGAACCTGGAGTATTGTGCAACCACCAAACTCCTGACTCGCTGGCAAGCCCAGTGGTCAGAGTTCCTCTCCCAATTCAATATGGTCATTCGTTTCTGTCCCGGTCGCCTCTGTTGGAATTATGGTATCCCAACTAGGGGTTATCTCATACCATAAGTTCCTTTATTCATTTTATTCATTCTATGTTATCCATGTTTCTTCATGGAAATGTCATATGTTAACCTTTCAGATACTAATGGTCTTATTTGACCATAGTATATGTCTTTCATCTTCTTGTCATGTCAATGGCTATATCCGTATGACTGACAGTCACGCTTGTGACAAGTCACTACCAGTGACAGGTACGTTTGTACCATTTAAGACCTGATCAACAGGCACAAGCCCAGACTCTGGTGACATCACAGAATGACATACACCAAGAGATCTAGACACATGTGATCAGACCTATTACATAATAGAGTCTAGACACATGATGTCATATGATGTCACTTATGACTTCATACCCTCAACCCAGGTCTAGATGGCAGTATACTTACTACATCATTACTAATATCCTTGGCAGTCTTCTGACTACAACGGATATGGTAAAACCCTTGACCCAGGGTACAAGGGTTTCACACATCACCTGTCAGGGTACAGGGTTGACACCTTATATGGTAGATCATACGATACTTACCATCCAATAGGAATGCCCATGGGCTAAGGGCATTACCTTACTTACAATCTTTCTTTTTATACTTACATGGTCTGTGCACCATGTCTCTTACTATAAATACAGGGCCTTATGCACTCATAATATTAAGCTCTTCTCTACCCTTTCTATATCCCTATCAGGGAATATCTCAGGGCTCATAACTCTTAAGAGAACCTTCCACTAGAGTTCATTACTCTAAGTGTCACTCTATCTGAGGTCATTCCTCACACTCCTTCAGCTGCTAGAACAGCTTCTCTCGGTGTATCAAACCTCTGTTCTGTCAAGGTCACTGTTCACTAGGGCTTAGTCAGCCTCTCTCCACTCTCAACTACTTCAAGACTCCTCACTGCCTCTCAACGCTACACTCTAGCCTCTCAACGCTTAGCCTTGCCCATTGCTATACCGTGACTACGTGAGCTCTCCCACACTCTGTCACATCTTCCATTGCTGTCTCTGCATAACCTCAATTGGACCGTATTAGTGTCCAGTTCTGATAGGTTATGAGCCCCGCATAAGGGGATTTGTCAGATATCTGTCTTCTGACAATATCATGCATCCACACCCAAAGTGTTGAACACAAGGGAGTGAGACATTGCTCTCTGACGCGATCACATGACATTTCCATACCTTACTGCGCAGGATAGCATGGGCAACATTTTCCTTTATTTGGTGGTATCATTGATACTGCTATGCGTTTACCAATCAGCCTTTATCACGGGCTTGATGATGGGAGCATCATATGCTTGTGTTCTTCTTTACAGGTTGCTCTTTGACATTCAGGTCACTCTCTCTTGGGAGATTTTATCTTCCCACCAACCTATGCATTCACAGTTGGATATTCCTTCTGATGATATAACACATAGAGTTGAGACTATACGAGAGATGACTTTGTCAACGCAAAGTGCACAGCAGTCTTTAAGACTAGCTGAGGAGAGAACAATTGATTCTGTTTCTACTCCATGCACATGTCTTAGGATTTCACAACCTAGACATTGCGTCGAATGTCTTAGAAGGTCAAGACTTCAATCGGATCAAGTCCTATCTTCCATCCTTCAACATCCCACTTCTCCTGTATCAACAGTGGTACATCCTTCCTTCGTTGACTCTAGAGTGTTATGATATACTATATTTTCAAACATTTTTAACTTAGCGCATTCGCGCATTACTTTACATCCTTCAGACTTCGAAGTCACGTGATGTGCACGTGACCGTGGGAAACTACACATGACCTATGGTCTAGACAAACACGCTGCACACACGCCTTATTAATTTCCGCTTCTTTCTTCTCATCATCATTCTTCTTCTCTCACGAACCCTTCTTTCATCTATCTATAACCAGTAGTCTTTCTCATGGACCCTATGGTCCGTGCGCCAACCTGTAACATATATAAAGTAGCTGTACTCGACTGGACTCCCCAGTCTAATCCATTTGTTTGCTGCGACCTACGTCCTTGCGGTTGAATTAAGGAAGACACCTCACCTCTTATCTTTACCTCTGCTTTCTCTTTGATCTTGGGTTTAAGTGTAGCCCCGTCAAGTCTCTGCCAGTGATTATTCGAGCGCGTCTCATAACATAGAGCATTGAATAGCTCAGAAGACTTATCTATTCATCGACAAAGAGAAGAACAAGTTACTCCCTCTGTTATGGATGAGAATCGTTTCTTTACTCCTTTTATTTTACGGAGTTTACAATCATCATCATCTAGACAACAAGGAGAACTTTTCTCTGATTCCTCACCAGCTGTAACAGCTGAGACTCGCTTAGCAACATTTCCAAATCCACTTCCACCTTGTACAACTGATCATCACAGGTTGATGACAGTATGCCCACCATCCACTCCAATTGGATCTGCAGATGATGAAGAATTGAATACCCAGACTCGAGGACGTTCTATTCTTAGATGAACACCTTTTACCTTTATCCAAGATGATTCTGGAATTCATCTTCATCCCCTTCAGACAAACGGACATACAATGTTCCATACTCGCAGATCTAGACCTTGACCTCACCATCATGCTAGGACTGTCATTCAAGAACAGTCTACCCAATCTCAATAGGAGAGTTCCGCAGAAGAAACATCGAGTATTTCTACTCCTCCGACGGACTTTGATGCCTAGACCATGTTGGTCACGGCACTCCTATGGCATGATTTCTTATGGCAACTTCTGGAGTTGATGATCATCAGATCAACATCCCTTTACCTCAGACTATATTCATTGCTGAGAGGTCCTTTCCAGGATTCTATTATTATTTAACAGGTCTTCGATCTAGCCATTCTGGCTATTCCCATTTGATCCACCGGAACAAACAGTCTCTGATCCCAGAACCAGTTTATCTATTTCACCTTCACTTCCTGTAGGAGCTGTCCCTGATTCCGTTTGGACAATATGGAGATCAGCTATTGCCGATTCCACACTTTAATCGAAGAACCATCACCTAAAGGGATATCAACATTGATCAATGATTTTTGTGGAGACCCCAACAACAAGTGGAGTAGGATTTTATTCATAGGAAACCTCATCGGAGAGAATGGAGAAACAGTCAAAAAGCAGGTATTGCTAGGAGGTTGTACGCATCGCCCACTTAGTGGCAAGATGATCAAGAGATTCATCAGCGAGACCTGCCGAACCAACGAACTGGCTTAGTTGACATCTACCATTTCGAAGACTACAGATAGACCTAGATGGTCATACCGTTAGGGATTTTTTCTTAGGATCTAGGATCAAGGATCACCAATCATCTTCGACTTCTGTTGCGAGATGATCTCGAGCGAACACTGGCAGGACTCATCTTGAGCTACACCAAACTTTACTAGAGAGAAGGAAGCAGAGGTGGAAAGATAAGAGGCGGGGTCTTCCTTAATCAACTCGCAAGGACGTAGGTCACAAGTGACAAATGGATTAGACTGGGGAGTCCAGTCGAGTACAGCTACTTTATATATGTTACAAGATGGTGCACAGACCATAGGGTCCATGGGAAAGACTACTGATTATAGATTAATGAAAGAAGCGTTCGTG
Source organism: Boletus rufocinnamomeus (assembly GCA_038092675.1). Lineage (NCBI taxonomy): Eukaryota > Fungi > Basidiomycota > Agaricomycetes > Boletales > Boletaceae > Boletus > Boletus rufocinnamomeus. The sequence continues at coordinate 4,920 of JBBPQV010001427.1, forward strand.
AGAGAAGAAGAATGATGATGGGAAGAAAGAAGCGGAGATTAATAAGTCGTGTGTGCAACGTCTTTGTCTAGGCCATAGGTCACGTGTAGTTTCCCATGGTCACGTGCACATCACGTGACTTCGAAGTCTGAAGGATGTAAAGTAGTGCGCGAATGCACTAAGTTAAAATGTTTGAAAATATGGTATATCATAACAACTTCAACCTTCTTTTTGTCTTTTATCAGACACCGTCCATGAACAAGACACTGATCTATGTTCAAGTCTCTTCTAGACTATAAACATGTCCAATCTTACTCCAGACATCATGTCGACTGTCCAGCCTTTATCTGGACCACACAACTTCTTTCGATGGGTTATCGATATGCGAGACATTCTCACCAATCTTTCCTGGTGGAACATTGTTTCAGGCACAGACACTTATGTTCTGCAGAATACTGCAGAAGCTCACGCCTCTTGGATCTTTAAGGATCATCAAGCACAGGCAACTATTGCCATTTACGTCCATGTTCAGATGTGGGTTCATCAGAAACATGTTTACTACACAAGAAAAGATGCCAATTCTCAGGATGTTCATTATCCTTCTCTAGCGAAGGATTTCTGGGACACATTACAGGCACTTTTCATGCTAAGGGGAGAATTAGGTCAGCTTTTAGCGTTTCAAGAAGCGATCAACTACCAGTTCAGAGCAAACTGAGATATGCAGATGGAACAGGACAATCTCCATCTCTTATTCCAGTTCATGACCATCAATGGTCTAGAACTTTCTGATTCACTCATCAACATCTTGACGCTAAACACACTCCCAGCAAACCATGTGTTATCTTCGAATCCACCTTCCTTTCCTTCCTCTCTTCCAGCAGTTGCTGAGGCAGTGAGATCTAATCCACTTGCTCATCAAAATCGGATCTCTCGTCCACCGGTGTTAACCGAGACTGTGGAACCAATTTCATCATTATCACAGGTTCCTCCTGTTATTCCGCAGAATCCATCTCTCCCTTCAGGACAAGAGGAGAGATCTGCTACAAAAGGAAAACGGAGACCTAGATGGTTCTCACACCCGAGATCACGATTACATAAAGAGAAGGGTAAAAGGAAGAGTTCTTCTATTACCATGATGGGCGTAGAGAGCACTGAACATTCTCAGGACTTACCCAAACCAGATTCCTTTTATGGAATTTCATTTCCAAGCGGTTCGGAGACCTATGACAATACATTAGATTCCTCTCATGCTTCTTCAAGCACAACCATATGCTTACCTACCCTTCTAGAAAGGCTAGAGGATCATCCTTCGACAGGAGATCTTGACCCCACTAAACAGTTTTAAAAGTGGAGACCAAAGGTTTTGACCTACGGTTATGGTTTGTGACTTTAGAAGAATCATTATCAAATATTAGTATACATGTATACTAATATTCCGCATTCTCACCCATTTTTTCGACATAGACATCTATTGGACTACCAACCATGCTTATACAGCAAAGTTGGACCAGTCATTTCATGACTGAGACTCCGGCAGTTATCATCAGCTGAGATCATCCCTCAAGTAATCATTTAACTCATCATATCCTATGATTCCTGGATCTTCTATGATCTTCATACCACAGAGTATTTTTTCCTATTGGAATTCCTCCAGAGCGATTCACTTTGACATGATTATCCAGGATGGGTCTTTCCGGGATTCTCTATTCCTGAGGACAATACAAGAATCAAGCTTTTATTTTCAGATGCTTACCATATTGGTATCATTACCAAGAGATTGGCCATCTTGGGCAATACCGCATAGACGTTATCGGCCATGGGACCAACACATCCATTAACATGGACCAATATACCACCAAGACTGGACAACCTTCCTTTAAAAAAGAAGTTTATATGAAACTTCAAGGATTTCTCCTTATGCTATGCCTTTATTAAAATTCTCATATCGCTGTCTTCTGACAAGATCACTGAGATTTTTTCTGGGCTTAAGCTTACAAGGAAGATATTTCTCTTGCACTATGACGACCTCCCTCACATCGCTGTCTTCTAACAAGATCACTGAGGATTCGCCTTATGCTCTGGTGCATAGGAAGTATTCGCTTCATTGTTCAGCATTGCCGACTATGTGATAGAAGCTCAACAATCCTTTCATTCTTTGGATTATGGCACGGATCATTCATCCATGGACACGTGCTCATACAAAATAGGTTTAATGTGTGCCGCACATTCTTGCTGCTACTACAAGCACTTTACTGGGACCCACGATGCTATTCGCTTGCTACAACAGCATTTGCGAATCTGGTTATTTCCATCGTTTGAAATGAGGGGGCATACTGAAACTTGATTAAACTCTGACATTCCAAATGATTTCACCGATCCCATCTTGTTTTATCTATAGATCTCCAAACAGTTGCTGATTCCAGAACTGGTTTTATCTATGTCCCTTCCCGCTAAGGAATTGGACTTCCGACTTCACTTCCTGTAGGCACTGTCCCTGGATTTTTCCAACATCACTTCCAATAGGAACCGTCCCTGGATCTCTCCAATATTACATCGAGAAGGAATCATCCCTGGATTTGTCATTCAGTCCCTGACCTCTTCACCTACACCAACATTACCCGTTCCTCGATGCGACTATGGAATCACTGAGGAAATACTGTTTTGCCATATTCCCCTCATATTCATCCACGTCAGTCACCGGATAACCAAGACCGAAGCAATACTAGCTTCAGGTTTATATCGACAACAGCATCACACTCAGCTCTTATCATCTCCCAATCAAGTCACCTTAATTGGTTGAACTTCGAACTCGAGGAGTATAGACTTCGACTACCGAGATTCCATCCCAAGGCAGAAGAACTACGTTAATCGGCCAGACGTCCAGATAAAGCTAAGAGATATAGCTTACTGGAACACTGCTTACCTATGGCACATCAAAATGTCCACCGCCATTTATCAAAATCCAAGATACACTACGAATTTTCAAGGAGTACAATGAACCTTCCTCAAATCCAAAATCTTTGACGACGACAACACGATTGAGACCAGATCTACACCAATGGACTTCTTCAGTGCACAGAAGAACTTCCTACTAGGCTATGGATCATCTATTCACACAGGAATTTCCATCCCATCTAGAACCACTACGTATATGCGAGTCACAGCAACTGCATTACACCATCCTATCGTCATACATGACAACTATCATACACACTATCATCTCATCTTGTGCTACCATTCTGACGTTACCGATCATCGATCGAGATCCCAAGCCAAATCAACTACTCGCCTCCATCGTTATAGGCGAAGGGGAGTTTCTTTCATAACACAAAATGTCACAAACATTACCACCTCATCCAATTGGACGAGAGACAGTCATTTATGGTTTCAGCCTTAACATCCTCCCACTTCCTTTCAATTATGAATATGCCAAATTATGCCTCTACCAACAATATGCTCACCATGCACCCACATTATGTCAGAGAAGGATTTGGAGACATACAAAAGGACAAAGGCATCTATGAAACCAAATGACTCGACCAGGTAACTCTAGGGTAAAAGATAGCAGTATTCTTACTACATCGTTGATCACTGTTTTACCATGATGACACCCAGAGCTAATCCTGAGATCACAGATGAAGATTGATATGGTGACAAATGGTGTCTATCAAACCACTTCGTCATCTTCCAAGAGAAGAAGAATGAATCACAGTGGTAAAAAGAACTGTTAATGGATGAGTGCTTATATTCAGGATTCTAGAAGATTTTCCACCAATCAGTGTATCCTAAGGAAGAGGATCGTCAGCGAAAGCCAACATTAGGGAATGATTTCGAGGAAACCATCTCGCCAATAGCAACGGTTCTGTGAACCGAAGGGATCTAATCTATGTACTTCTAGCAGCAGTTTTGGGAAACACTGCACTAGACATCATCCAGGAGAATGATGAGAAGATCACCTATGCTATATGGATTAAAAACGAGATGAGTTTTAAATTCTCATTGAGGACCGGAGATAAAAGGTTTCGTTACTTGAAGTGAACCAAACTGGTTCAAACCATTTTATTGGTTAAAACGGTCTCAAGACTAGGCCATCCGATAGAATGGATCAGGCTTCTATTTCGGCCATATCAGGCTTTCATTTTGGCCATATCAAGGCTAGGCCTTACAACAGGCTTCTATAGGCCCTACAACAGGCTTCTATACGATCATCAAGATCAGGCCATCCTTGGAGACGGATTAGGCTTTATTTCTTTTATTTTTAGATTATAGCTCGCTTCAAGATTTCATTTTATCGGATTTCATTTCCAGATCTTGGCGACTACAACTTCTCTCGACCATATCAGGTCAGGCATACGAGGACACTGTATTCCCTCCATTGCTATTACTCTCACCAAAGGAAGTTACCTTCGAGACACCAAACTTCGGTACCAGCATGGATTCACACTGGGAGACATAGGGATTTAAAGTGACATTCAAAAGTCATTCGCTTTCCAGGGCAACCAAACCAAGATCCTAAGGTTTGACCATATCCGACAGCATTGTTTGCTAGTCATTCTACGGAGCTTACAGCTATGGATGAGTTGACCATGGAATCACTGAAGAAATGCTGACCTCGTCACTTTCTCTTAAAAATTCATCCATGTCATTCTCATGTATCCTTTGCCATCAGCTCTAGGCCTAGAGGGCTTATATGGTTCAAACTCTACATGTCACTGCGACATCAATCCCTATCACTTGCGTTATATGGACCACCACTCTCAAACTCCATTTGGAAACTCTATTGGATATTATTCCAACCTTGTCACACCCTCTATGTGACGTTCAAGAAAGGCGACTGGATTGCTACCCTAATGATCATTAGATCACTGCTTTTGAACAATGGATAATCATCTCCACACATATGGTGATTTTTATACAACAAGAGACCACATGATTAAAAAGAATCATGTTAGGTTTTGAGTATTCCTCATTAGGACCGATGGCTATTAGCCAATCGAGAATGGTTACCTTTGATAGGAACCACCCTACCTGCTCACCAAGCAGAGGTTTGAAGATACAGTCTCACCATATGCTTTCACCCCAGTTTCCATACCAAGATCTTTCTAAGATCATTCGATACTCAAGGCGGACTTATTCAAGTCACGTTATATCTTATTCAAGAATCAAGATCTGGTTTGGAACATGAATACCGAAGGGGAGTGTTGGAATTATGGTATCCCAACTAGGGGTTATCTCATACCATAAGTTCCTTTATTCATTTTATTCATTCTATGTTATCCATGTTCCTTCATGGAAATGTCATATGTTAACCTTTCAGATACTAATGGTCTTATTTGACCATAGTATATGTCTTTCATCTTCTTGTCATGTCAATGGCTATATCCGTATGACTGACAGTCA
>JBBPQV010001428.1:0-10295 GCA_038092675.1 Boletus rufocinnamomeus
CACTTGGCAGCTATCTACATAATTTTTAATGTCTTTTGTGACACCAGGCCACGAGAAATGACGAGTGAGGAGATGAGAGGTGCGGGCTTGTCCGGAATGTCCACCAATGGGGGAGTCATGGCAAATAGTAAGAAGTTCTGTACGTAATGGTTCGGGAACAAAGACTTTGTTTTTGTTGTTTTTGAAAATATAGTTATCATAATCGTAAGTGTATTCATTAAAAGATTCTTCACATATTTTTTCTGATTCTTTTATGATTTTATCATAGAAAGAAGATGAAAGTTTGACATTGTTAATAAAAAGAGAAGGTGGTAAAATAGTAATGTTCTGGTTGTGATCTGTGACAGCATCACCATGGTCTGGTCGGCGAGATAAGGCATCTGCTCGACCATTCGATGTACCAGGTTTATAAATAAAAATGTAATTGAACTCCTGAAGGAGTGCATGCCATCGAGCTTGACGACCGGATAAGGTTTGGGGTTTTTTCCAATATTCGAGATTCTTGTGATCTGTCCAGATCTCAAAACCTTCCCTACCAATTAGGTAGTGTTGCCATTCTTCTAAAGCTCGAATGACCACGAGAAGTTCTTTGTCATAAATAGGATAGTTGCGCTCAGCACTGTCGAAAGAGTGGGAAATGAAGGCGCAGGGTCTCCAAAGACCGTCATCGCACTTAACCGAAAGCACTGCCCCTGTGGCAATGTCTGAGGCATCCGTTTCAAGACGCATTTCTTTGTCTCGATCGGGATAGGCCAACAGGGGTGATTCCTTAAATTTAGCTTTTAAGGAATCAAAAGTGACTTGGTGCTTCGGTTCCCATTTGAAAAGAACGTCCTTTTTGGTTAGATCGTTCAATGGGTGTGCGATGTCTGCAAAGCCTTCTATGAATCGTCGATAATAATTACAAAGTCTGAGGAAGCCTTGCAGTTGCTTGAGGTGTGTGGGAACCGGCCAATCCAATACCCCAGACACCTTCTTTTCCTGCATTTCTACTCCCTCTTTAGATACTACCATACCGAGAAAGTCCACTTTGTCCTTCGAGAAGCTACATTTTTCTGGTTTTACATAAAGATCGTTTTGGTGAAGACGGGAAAGCACCTCCTTTACTATTTCCTTGTGCTCTTCCTTGGTCTTGTCTTTAGTAAATATCATACAGTCATCGATGTAAATTACAAGTACAGCATACATGTCATTAAATATATCGTTCATCATTTGCTGGAAGGTAGGGGGTGAGTTAGTCATCCCGAAATACATAACGGTTGGTTCGTATGCACCTATGGGAGTAACGAAGGCTCCCTTCCACTCGTCTCCTTCCTTAATTCTCACGTTGTTGTAACCCCATCGAAGATCAAGGGCTGTAAACATGTCTGCGCCCTTAAGGCGATCAATCAACATGGAAATAAGAGGAAGAGGATAGGCGTTTTTTATAGTTCCTTCATTTAGATAACGATAGTCCATTACGAGTCTCTTTTTTCCGTCCTTTTTAGGTATAAAGAATACTGGTGCCGTTTGAGGGGACTTCGAGGGTCTGATATAACCCTTTTTGAGTTCTTTTCCGATGAACGTGCGTACTTCGTCCATTTCCGCATCCGATAAAGGAATTACTCTACCCTTTTTGGGAGCGAAGTCTGATTTCAGATCTATCGCGTGATCCCAGGGTTTTCGTTCCGGCATTCTTTCTGATTCGTTCTCGGAAAATATGTCAAGGAAGTCGTGGTAAGTTTCGGGCACTTTCTCCTTGAGTCCTTCTTCTATACTATGGTTATAAATAAGTTTGATCGGTTCGTTAAAAGGTCCATCACCCATAATACGACAGTAGGGTGTGCAACAGGGAAAGGAAATAGTTTTAGTGACCCAATCTATAGTGGGATTGTGCCGAGCCAGCCAATCATAGCCGACAATAAGGCGGTGGGTTCCTAGTTTAGAAACATAGGCTTCCAGGACCTCATAATGGCCGGCGATCCCAATAATTAAAGTGACAGCGTGGGTTACTTGGCCTATTGCTCCGTTAGAGCCATCAGCGTTTTTCACCAAAATAGGGTTAGCAATTTTATAAGTAGGAATACCGTGAGAGAGAACATAGTCCTTGTCAATGAAAGTATGAGATGCGCCTGAATCTAGAAGGGACTTAAATGATCGAGATTGCCAACTTCTGTCTTCATAATTCAGTACACGTGTCTCAAGTGACATTTCACCACCGAATGACAACGTGCTTGCGCGAATAGAAAGAGAGGTGGGAGAATTGAGGGATTTATAGATAGGAGAGTTTCTTACTTGGCGAACAAGAGAATTAAGCACGCTTTGTTTTAATTCCAGCACCACGCTCACACTTTGTTGAGTCGCTCTTTCGGAATGGGGAATAATATTGCCAAGAAGATCGTCCAAGGTACATACAGGGAAATTGGACTCATCGCAGTCAACAAGATTGGTAGATATATTACAAGAGGAGAGAGAAACAGAAGGAGAAACATAATTGTTCAGTCCATGAACACCCTCATTGTTCACAGACTTATTTAATTTAAAGACGAGGCCGCCTTCTGCCTGGCTTCTACTTCGAACTTATCTCTGTAGAAGGCTTTGGCTTCTGCTGAATAGAAGGACGGTGTTGCCGCTTGTTGAGTGACAACCGGGGGAGCAGACAGGACGGGAGTGGCGATTGGAGGAGGGGGGAGGGGGCGACCATATTGGTGCTGGGCGTGCTGCATGGACGGTTGGTAAGGTGCAGCAGGCACATATGCACCTGTTTCATAATCCCAAAAGTACTGTTGCCATACCTGCGGCGGTCGTGGGGCTCTTTTGTTGGGGTTCTGAGAGCAATCTGGCCAAATATGGCCAACCTTGTTGCAACCGTAACAAGTATGGGTATCGGGCCGAGATGGGAGAGCTTGCTGGGCATCTATCTCCATCAGGGCTCCTCTACCCAGCTGTGTACCAGTGGGAGTGAAACAGGAGTGGTTACCCGGAGGAGGTCATGGTGGGGGCAGATAATATTGTTGGCCATAAGGCCACAAAGGATGGGGTGCGAACTGAGGACGATAGGAAGAGGGGGCGGGGCGAGAGGGCGGACCACATTCGATTGCGATTTGTTCAAAATTCCTACCGATGGTTTGGTAGTTTTTACAGAGCTCGGAAAAGCTGTCTGACTCCTTGGCCATCATCTTTGCTTGGTAATAGATGCGGTAGTCAACAGCCTTTTTTAGGAGTTCGATAGCGAAGTCCCATCCGATCTCGGATTCCTTGGTCAGGACGATGAACTCCTGAATGAACAGATCTATGGGTCTGGACCCTTGCCGTAAGGCCTGTAGCTTTTTGAGACTCTCGTGAGTGAGAACCTTGATCTGGAAATATTCTTTGATCTCGATTTGGAGATCTGCCCATTTGGGCCATGCTACGATACCTTTTGGCGAGGTCACCGTGGACCCTGCTGCGATAGGAATTTCTTCCTCTTCTTCTGCCAAGTATCGTTCTAAGGTGATTTGGGCGAAGCCCTCAGCCTTCTTTTCGAATCAAGACAGGACTGCAACCATGCGGACGCGGTTGTCCTTCCAATCCTGTGCATCGACCCAAAGTCAAAGCTTAATCCACCATGGATGGAACTTGGAGCGGTCACCATCCCAGTTTCCGGGGTCTACGATCTTTTTAGAAATGTTCGAGCACTCCTTGCTCAAGGCGAGCGCGTCGAGGCAGTTGACGAGATCATCAATGTCAACAGACGTCATTGTTTAGTGAGAGATGGGGGGACGATGGTGTTGGAGAAAGAAGGAGTCAGAGAAGTAGTTGTTGCGATGCCTGTTACGTTGAAGCTGTACGTAACAGAAAAGTGCGAGTTGGACATCGGAATATCGTTCGGTGTAGGGGATGTGCTTCTTTGGTGGGGAAGGAGGTGGAGGAGGAGCTACTGGAGCAGGAAGGGGTTCGACCGGTCGGGATTGTTGCACTATTCGGTTTGTGTGAACGCGAGCCAGCTTAATCCTTACTGCGAGGTATCTTTCAACCAAGCTTGAGGGATGCGGCAAGTAGATGATCTAAGAAAATAAACCTTCGACCGGAGATAGTATCTTCTTCTCCATAAAGTTTCATAACAAGTTCTCTGGGGTCCACAAAGCCCAGGAACAAACTGACACATATACTAAGTAAAGACTAGGAACTGACGCTCTACCTCCCCAATCACTTGATGTTGCGAGCGTACTCGAGCAAACACTGGCCAAACTCTGCTGGGGCTACACCAAACCAAACGATAAAGAGAAGAGGAGATGTTAGAGATGAGACGAGGCGGTCCTCCTTAATACACTCGCAAGGACGTAAGTCGCAAGGTACAAATGGATTAGACTGGGGAGTCCAGTTGAGTACCACTACTTTATATAGGTTACAAGATGGCGCACGGACCATAGGGTCCATGGGAACGACTACTGAGTTTAGATAAATGAAAGAAGAGTTCGTGAGAAAGGAAGAATGATGATGAGAAGAAAGGGACGGAAATTAATAAGGCGTGTGTGCATGTGTTTGTCTAGACCATAGGTCACGTGTAGTTTCCCACGGTCATGTGCACATCACGTGACTTTGAAGTCTGAAGGTTGTAAAGTAGTGCGTGAATGCGCTAAGTTAAAAATGTTTGAAAATATGGTATATCATAACACTTGAGGGACTAACGAGACGATATAAGCTCGGCTATGGGCTGCACAATGACAGTGGTTCCCGTATCACTCTTTGCAAACAAGGCACGACCCTTGCGCAGGTATCACCTCAAGGGAGGGACTGAGAAAGACTAGGTAACACGACAAAAGCTCGGGGTACTGCCCCACGTTCTAAAGTGGCGAACGTAAAGAAATAAAAATTGGAAAACACCAGTGGGTTCTCTTTAGCCCTAGAGTCTGGGCAGTGTATAAGTCTAATCCAAGTGTTATGAGAGGACTCTCGAATAATCACTGGCGGAGACTCAACGGGGCTACACTTAAACCCAAGATAAAAGAAAAAGCAGAGGTTGAAGATGAGAGGAGGTGTCTTCCTTAATTCAACCGCAAGGACATAGGTCGCAGCGAACAAATGAATTAGACTGGGGAGTCCAGTTGACTACAGCTAGTTTATATAAGTTACAGGTGTGCACACGGACCATAGGGTCCATGGGAAAGACTACTGGATATAGATAGATGATAGAAGAGTTCGTGAGAGAAGAAGAATGATGATGGGAAGAAAGAAGCAGAAATTAATAAGGCGTGTGTGCAGCATGTTGGTCTAGACCATAGGTCACGTGTAGTTTCCCACGGTCACGTGCACATCACGTGACTTCGAAGTCTGAAGGTTTGTAAAGTAGTGCGCGAATGCACTAAGTTAAAAATGTTTGAAAATATGGTATATCATAACAATTCGACACAAATTTATGTCAGGCCATGTTCAGCATTTGACTGTGAAGCTTAGCAATAACTTGACAATGATTGTGAAGTTTTCCTTGCTCAAGAACAAATTGAACAACATAGTTCTAGCGGTGTGAATATGTCAGTGAAGCACCACATCTACAAAGAGAGGTCACAGTTGCCTACCATTACGCCGATCAGTTTCACGTTCCTCCCCGATTTCCTTGACCTCTTGGTCATAAAAGGGTGTGTTGACATCGGCATCAGGCAAATTCAGCATCAGATGTGGCATTGTTGGTGGTGGGGTCCAGGTGAGTGGCTTTTGAGAAGCCAAGTCCTCTGAATCCTGATGCATGACCAGCGGTGAGTCGGGTATGCCAGCGAGATGGGTAGAGTAATTAAAAGCGGTGCAAATTTGCTGGCTTCTTCTGGCAGGGATATGGTGGATTTTGATGTAGACAAGTCTAAGCTCAACGGTGGAAGGGGTATACTTTGACAGTGCAGTAATTGGATGGGACCACCCTGGAGGGTGTGGTTGCAGGTGCACTTGATATGAGAGTAATTTGGCTTGGGACGTGTCAATGGTACAATCTGAATCATGGGAGGATTGAACAAATCGTGGATTCAGACCATGCCACGAGTGAGGTCCAGGGGGGAAGCGAAGAACGAGAAAATGTACAGTGATCACACATCAACAGCAAATGCACATCGCTCTGGAAGGACAGAAGAAAACGGTGAATTTGCAAAGAGAGCAAGGGTGCCATTCTGGTCGACATTAAGGCAGTCCAGGTGGCTGAGAAAATGTGTCAGTTAGATTGCCTGTCTGAATCGTATAATACAGATTCAGATTCAGAACATTCTCAATCATACTGTATCTAGGTAATATTGCTGCAGCCAACCAGTCTCTTCCTCAATGCCTGCTCCCATCAGTGTCTCTTCCCCTTCCATCACATGATGTGGGCCTGCTTTATTGCTCACCTGGACCTGTTTGCTTGCCCTGAGTATTTCCCGTCCTCATCAAATTCCACAGTCAGACTACCCCATTTCATAGTGTATGCCTGGACCTTGCACAGGACCAAACTTCATCTGTCCATCATGTTTGCAGCCCTCATCCTCCTGCAGTGACTCAAGGCTCGGTTTCCGACTGCTCGGGGATCCTCGGGTCATTGACTCTTCATATCTGCGTTCATGCTCGCCTCAAAGGTGATCTGCAATGATAGATACTCCAACAAATCCTGGTCCATCATCACTCAGGGGATTCTGTCCCAACTGCGGGAGATCAACCAGACGGAGTGAGAAACGTGTCAGTACCTCAAGTGGGAACTAAATGTAGATCCTATCACTCTCAGAGAGTTCGAGGAGATGATCCACAAGGACATTGTCGGTCCCGGGCCCTACCCCACTTATATCTTGCTGTCAATGAAGAAGTCCATGCTGCCACCCACTGCCAACCCCTTCACCATCATGTGGGCAGCAGTATCCATCGCCACCCAAGCCAGTATTCCCCCCTTCCAAAAATCCTTCTGCGGCATACTACTTGACTCCCCCCACCACTCCTGATACACCTTCACCCTCGTATCCAGCCTTGACATCCCCAACATCATCAGCATCTCCACCCACCCCATCCGGCATCAAGGCCATATGGCGAAGATTGTATTGGCATCATCATCAGGTCCAGGTCTCGTGAAAGCAGAGGCTATTCCTGTCGTTTACTCCAAAATGAAGATGTTTGTATTTGCTTCGCCCGCCATGTGGTAACTCATCCATATTGTACTAGCTCATGTTATTTGCCTAGAACCGTCGTCTTGAAGACAACACCATTGTATACTTGCCACCCTCTGAATCACCATTATCCCAGGTCACCTGGATCTATTACCTTCTATTTAAGGACCTATTCATACCCGGACCCCACCCCGCTCGTGCCTTGTCAATGAGGGTCAGCGAAATGGAGTACTGTTGGCAACAGACATTGATTTGCTTCATTGGGCATCACGCATACTCGAAAATGTTTGCTTTCGCTTCACCCGCCATGTGGTAACTCATCCTTATTTAAATTGTCAATGTAGCTCCCTTGTACTCATTGTAGTACTACTATTAGCTACTATGTATTAAGCCTTCATACAAGCTTTGCCTACTGACTCTGATTCAGAATCTTATTACGTTGACGGTCACACAGTGAAACTGATTCAGAGGTACTTGAAAGTCACAATAACAAAAGCAGACGGTAATAGAAAACTGCATATGTATGATGTATGGTCATGGTAATACTACTTAGACCTTCCCTGGCTGGATTTTCCTGCCCTGGCATGGGTACACATCATGCATTGTGAAGCTTCACCAATGGGGACTGTGGTGAGACTGGGGGCATTTTCCACAGGTGGGGCTGGCAGATAGATGGCAACTGGTTTCCTTCAGCCGCTGGCAGTGCCTTTAGTATGATGAGAAGTGGATGCAGAGGACAGATGTGATGGCACAGAGTCATCAGAACATAGGGAGAGCTGAGCAACCTCAACATCCAATTGCAGGGTTGTTGTTGACATGGCCACCGATGTCAATGGGGTGCTTGGGGTGACAGACAGTGAAGATGTCATGCAAGAGTTTGTCATGATGCTAGCGAGATCACTTTGGGGTGGATCATGGGACTGAGGCTGGGGAACAACAGTGGTAACTGTGGTGGTCAAAACAATGGCTGGGGCCGCATCCAAGGATCTATGGTTCTCCAATTCATCTAGAAGTTCATCTTCCCATGTACAGGGAGCATCAAGCAAGGGTAGAGATGCTGATGATGATAGATCTTCAGACGGTTTATGCAATTTGTTGCCAAACACCCCTTGATTGATAAAATCCATTACCTCAAGTGCCCAATCATGAAAACGAGGGTTATGAAGGTGTTCAATAATGAACTCGACGTTTTTCTGGTATTCAATGCTGCTATTGGGACCCTTATCACATAGCTCAGCATCGTGTGACAGCAAGTATCATGCCTGTAGAAACAATTGCTCTTATTATTATCCAGTGATTGGGTCAATGGGTTACAGTTACGCACCAAGATTCCTAGAAGAGAAACAAAACCCTCAGTTACGCTGCATACTCCCAGCCGCTGACCCCTGCCCTTTGGACCACCTTGTTTCTTTGCTAAGAGGACACCCTTGCCAAATATCAGAATGCAAGCAATCTAATGATGTGAAATCAAAGGACCTGGTCCTGGTATTGTTCAAATTGAAGAAACAATCATGACTTACCTGGACAAGGAGGTTGCTCTTGAGAAAGTCCTTGGTGACCACATTGTGTGGGTCAGCAAATAGAATGGATGCAAGAGGTATATACTGCTTGTCATCGACATTCTTTTTCAGCAGGGCCAAGATGTTCTGGTCCTGGCCTCTGCACTCTCTGTTCCCAAACAGAGCCAAGTCCAGTTTGAAGGGGGCAAAGAGGAGTGCTGCGGAGTCCTTGACGGGTTTCAGAATATTGGATTGCTCACTGCTGATGGTAGAAGTGAACTTTGAGAAGTTATCTAGTGCCAAACAATCACCTTGATTTGGAACATACCAGCTGGTCAAACTTGTCCAAATTCATTATTGAATTGTGCAATTCCTTGGGCATTATCTGGTAGAACTCGACCTTATTAGCGATGGCTTTGGATTCAGGTGTCCTCCAATGTGCAGGGCTGAGGAGATCCTATCAGGGAAATTTTAATGGAATGATAATCCTAGATAATCCCTTGATAGGGTAGGTAATATATTATAATGCATTATATACCCCCCTTTGGTGATTATATAGCCTTATCTAGGATTATCATTCCATTAAAATTTCCCTGATGCCACGTCTGGCCTTGGTCCAACTGGCAAGAGTAGGCTGGGAATCCAGAAATGATAGAACGGACAGTACTTCTTTGCCTCCTTGATAATGGAGGCGTCAAGTGGGGAGGTAGTGCAGAGAGCTCATGTTTGCATTCAGGGTGGAAGCTTGGCTGTGAGCATAGCCAGCTCCTGTTTCGCAGTCCATGTGTCTTTCCACGCCTTCTGATATGCCTGCTGAGCCTTCCCAAGAGCCTATTATATTGCAAATAGATCAGTTTACAAGCTAGCAAACGTATATAAGAAAGATGACCAACTGCACAGAGCACATGAGCTGGAGCCTCTGGAGCCAGAATGGCCATGACATGCTGGAACTCTGCCATGTCTGAATCGGTGGCACCATTATGAAGCTCTTCGTCCCCAGAGTGGTTGTGCTCATCCTTGTCGGAGGTATTGATCTCATTGATGGCACGTCTAAAATCCTCTGAATCACCTTCGGACATTTCTGAAGTCTAATTAGATGAGAGACTGGTTCAGGTCGCAGTGCAGTGAGACTCAAAGAAATACTCAAAGGTGTAGACCATCATAGCTTCTTGTACGTCTTGTCTTATAAGAAACTTGAAGATAGGGTGCTGAACAGTGAAATGTCATCTGAATCGTATTGAAGGCAGCAGGCTGGGGGTTGGGGCTGTGTGATGCTCACATTGTTAGCAAATGAGGCGATGTGAAATGTATTGATGATAATACGCACCTCCATTGTAATTCTGGATTTGATCCATAATAGGAGAAAACCAAAACAGATATGAGTGAAACGCTGCAGTGGTCCAGTGTCAATAATTTAAAAATTGCACTTTAAATTACCTACAACAATTCAAAATGGACCTGAAACACAACGCCCATTCACGACAGCTGTGTCATATACATGCAGTCTGAATCTATTAGCTTACCTGGATAAGTGCTATGATTGTAAGCTTTGTGTTGCGCCATCCTGTCTTATTACTGCTTTGTATTCAAACTGTAACACGTCAATACCGCACCTGGACCTGAATCGCTGTGTCAGCTGCTGTAACTGATTCAAAGATAATACATGTTAGGTATCATTTCTGGATGCCGTGGACCAGAATACATGATTGAGATTACTATTGAA
>JBBPQV010001429.1:0-10293 GCA_038092675.1 Boletus rufocinnamomeus
GAAGACTTATCTGTTGACTTCATTATGGGATTACCCGCTTCCCACGGTTATACCGCCATTTGCATTGTCGTTGATCAATTTTCTAAAGAAGTGGTTTTTATTCCCACTTACGATACTGTTTCTTCAAAAGATCTAGCTATTATTTTCAGAGACAATATTTGGTGTATCCACGGACTTCCTTCTATGATCATTTCCAATCAAGGTCCCCAATTTGTTTCGGACTTTACTTCCGAATTATGTAATCTTCTCTCTATCTCCCAGAAAATCTCCACTGCCTATCACCCACAAACCGATGGACAAACAGAGTGTATTAATAGAGAACTCGAACAGTATCTCCACTCTTACGTAGCCAAGTGACAAATCGAATGGGCCGATTGGCTCAAAGTCGCTCAATTCCATCACAACAATTCTCTCACCACCGCCACCGGCACTATTCCATTCAACATTACACGTAACTATGCCCCTCGCATGGGTTTTGAAGGAAAAGCCAAAGGCATGGGAAAAGAGTTTGGCATGGAGATGGGAAAAAGTCATAAAGAAGTAGAAGATGCATTGGAGGAAGCATGAGAAAGAATGAAGAAACAGTTGGAATCTAAACGCTCCGAAGCTCCAGATTACGAGAAAGGACAACAAGTTTGGCTTTCAGCCAAACATTTGAAGCTCCCTTACACGGCAAAGAAGCTCACTCAGAAATGGATTGGCCCATATGAAATCCTTGAGGTTCTTCCTAATGCCGTCAAACTTAAATTGCCAAACTCTATTCGAATTCATCCTACCGTCAATATCTCATGCGTTAAACCCTATCGGGCAACCCTCCCGGGTCAACCAGTCTCACGCCCTGATGCAATAGAAGTGGATGAAGAAGGAGTAGAGCAATTTGAAATCGACTACATTGCAGCATCTCGTCTCAAAGGCCGCCAGCTTCAATATCTCGTACATTGGAAAGGATACGACGAATCCAATAGGACATGGGAATCAGGCGACATTATTAACACCGCTCCTCAGGCAGTTGCCAATTTCCACAAAAAGAATCCCTTGGCTCCTCGGAAACTTCATGGCCTCACCATTGGAGATTTCTCTTCACTCTTCACTCGTTACGAAAACTTTACCGAAACTAATTATCATGGGACTCACCTGGAATTCGAGTCTTAAAGAGGGAGTAGTGTTATGATATACTATATTTTCAAACTTTTTTAACTTAGCGCACTCGCGCACTACTTTACATCCTTCAGACTTCGAAGTCACGTGATGTGCACGTGACCGTGGGAAACTACATGTGACCTATGATCTAGACAAGCATGCTGCACACATGCCTTATTAATTTCCGCTTCTCTTTCTCATCACCATCCTTCTTCTCTCACGAACTCTTCTTTCATCTATCTAAATCTAGTAGTCGTTCCCATGAACCCTATGGTCCATGCGCCATCTTGTAACATATATAAAGTAGCTGTACTCAACTGGACTCCCCAGTCTAATCCATTTGTTCGCTGTGACCTACGTCCTTGTGGCTGAATTAAGGAAGACATCGCCTCTCATCCTATAACCTCTGCTTTCTCTCTTATCGTTGGGTTTGGTGTAGCCTTGTCGAGTCTCTGCCAGTGTTTATTTGAGAGCCTCTCATAACACTCTGGGGGTTCCTAGGGGGATGTGGGGGTCCATTGTTGTTACAAGGAGGGTTGTTGTTTTGAGGGGGGCGAGGATGGTTAGTGGTTTGACATCCCTTCTGGTGGCAGATGAAGCAGAGGTTGTCCTTCATGTGACGGGCATGCTTGACCGGGGTAAGGCAGATAGCATCCATGTCCATGGCATTTGGATTGCAACGAGGGGCAGTGCGAGTCTGATGGGGTGGGGTCCAAGTGGACACGGGAACAAAAGCCTTTCCATGTCAGAGTCTGTCTCTTCTCCTTGCCTGCCCAGTGAACTGAGAGGCCTTCTGAATCCAGCTGTCAATAGAATTGGGGACGGCAGGCATCATTAGGATGGAGTCAGAGAGGTTACTGTCTAGGCTGTTGATGTACCACTTGATCAACGCCTTCTGATCCATGATCTCGGCTTTTCCAGCAAGAAGTTGGAACTGGAGGTTATAGTCGTCCAGTCCATCAGGATCCCTGAGGTTCTGCCACAACCTTCCCAAGTCAATTCAGGCCTTGGCCCCAACATCGTATGGGGTAAAGGCTTTAATGAAGCCTTCGGTTACAGTGGTAAAGGACTTAGCATTGTCCCCCACTGTCTCATCTCCTATTCTCCAGTACCAACCCTTGGAGAAGTCCTTCCCTCAGCCTTTGCTCATCTTGGCAAGAAGGGTAAGGGTCTTGGCTCGATTGTTGTAGAAATGAGCGTTCATCTGGAAGTAGGCCTTCATGGCTAGCAGCCATCGTAGCGCATCATCTGGGTGACTGGAGAAATCATCCGGCAGTCCTGCCTTAATCTCTGACTTGTGTTTGTCGACGTCCATGGGGATAGGGGATTCTAATGGAGATTCTGCTTGTTCTTTGGTGGTTGTGCTTCATGGTGATAGAGGTGCAACTGGAGGAATAGTCGATTACAAATGATGAAGGTTTGTTCCTAAAGAGGATGAAGATTGAACAGGAGTGGTTGGGGAGGTGGGTGGGGGGGGTGGTGGAGTTTTGGGTCCAGAAGTCGGGGTCATCATAGTGGTAGTCAGTGGGTTCTGTAGTCAGAGGGGGTACTGTGATTTCAACGTCTAGCTCCTGCTCAGGGGAGGGAGCTCAGATTCCTCTTCACCATGAAATAGTGGTAGGAAGGACCTCATGCTAAATAGCAGAGGTAAACTGGATGATCTAGTTCTTTTGTTATGCTGATGCGTAGAACCTAGTTGAAGCACACACTCAAGTGTAGTGTGAAGACACTAAGATGATAGAAATAGAGACTCGATTTGGGCGCGCACGAGGCTATACGAGGAACTCAGTCATGTTGCGCTATGGGCAAACGGACTAACTATTTACCTATACAAGGAACTATATACGAGTTATTAGTATGTATGTTATGCATGTATAGTGTCGAGAATGCTCACCTCAGTCGTGTTGCGCTACGGGCAAACAGACTGAGGTGACGAGGAGAAACTTCCTACTACTTATATGAAAATGGTTGCTAAGTGAGAACAAAAGGATCAGTAAGTATCATATGGTACAGAATGGATATGAGCCGATCCGGAAAATATCATCTCGTAGACTAAAGTAAAGAATGCAAACCTAAATGTATACTGCGCGCGTCGAGCATTGCCATAGTGCGCTCCGTTCTCACGGCTGCGCGCATGCTTGCCTAATTCAACATAAGAAGCTCAGGGGTCTCACTATGACTAATCCTTAGACTAATCACTCACGGAATGACCAGGCTCTAGACAATAGATTGCGTAGAACTAGATACAGGACTATGGTACAAGAGCAAAGTATTTATACTACTAGGAATGGTGCACAGACCAGCTAAATAAGAGTGCACACAGACCATCTGGGTTGAGGGGAATATAAGGCAGTATGAGAGAACTGCCTAGAAAAGGTTATTCATCTGTATCAAGAAGGTTGTCCGTAAATGTGGCATACTGCATGGTCAATGCCATAAGGGTGAAGCCCTCTCATGTATGAGAAGATGAACTTGAATGGGCGAGAGCATAGTTAGAAGGATAAAAGGGAAAGAAATTTGTAACATTGTCCATTCCAGTGACATCCTTGAACTTGACTCTGACGTCAGTATCCTTGTTAAACAACTTCGCCCTGCTCTTTCCAATGTTGAAAATGCTGCCTGGCCTGCTGCCCGCTGAACCACTGGCCTGGTGGCTCATGTAGAAGAGGAGACCAGTGAAGAGAATGGTGGGTGCAAAGTTGAGAAGGGTATTTACTGTGGAGATTTCATTGTGATAAGCAACAGGTATCTGTTCATGACTTGGGATGCTGAGCTTGTTCTGGGCTTCTTTGAGCTTGCACTCAAAAGCTTTGACACTTCCTATAGAGAAATAATAGTCACCACCACTGACGGTGGCAGAATACATGGTTTCTGTTGCATTGGAGTGAAGCTTGATTTGAACTTTTTGTCAATTGATGGTGATGAGCTTGTTGACAAGAGCCTTGTCAAGAAATGCAGTCTGGAATTCCTGCCAAGGGATCTTCCATGAAGATGAGGAGGAAGAGCCGCTCAAGGCATAGACGATGGCAGCAGATGTAGCCAACAGGGCCAGCTAATTAGGGTTGAAATTGCTGTTGTTTCCACCAGGAGGAGGGGGCTTGGAGCAATGGGGCTTGTCGTCTTTGGGATTGGACTGCCCAGAGGATGAGTTCTGCTGTTGGGACTGCTGGTAACGTTGGAAGAAGCCCTTGAGACCCTTTGGTATCTCTATGCCTGTACCACTTCCCTTGTCTGCCCCTGCGTCGTTTGCCTCTGCTTTTCCCTTGCTTGCAGAGCCATGTGGAGAGGGCTCAGAGTGAAGGTCATGAGGTGAAGGGGTGGCAAAAGGAGCAATGGGGGTGAAGTGATGAGAACGAGGAATGAAAGCATATGGAACGCTGTGGACCAACGAGGGGGAGAGTGTGACTGCCATGATTGTGCCTGCCAGAAGTAAGGCCATTGGAGAAGAGCTTGCCACCAGAGAGATTGTAGACCGCTGGGAGGGAGGTACTGTTGGCAGAGTGCAGGACTGGTGGAGGTGGTGTTGTAACTGTTGTTGGCAGAACCATGTAGGGGGTGTAAGAGTATTCTCTGATATGGTGTTGGTCAAGCCGAGGGAGTTGAAGTCAAGCTGAGAAAACGAAGAGGAAGGACTTGTCAATGGCATTGAGGGAGATCTGAGTGCTAAATTGAGCCGTGGAAGATAAGTTGATAATTGTCACTCCATAAATCCTCATTGTTGCACACCATTGTAATCAACTTATTCATTGTCATAGAGTAGCATTCAAAAAACATCAATACAAATGTGATATTGTATTGGGGATGCCATCACCCTCCTCTCGTCCAATCACCCCAAGAACATCACAAAAGTCCTTATCATCAGAAGCAAAAAGACATGCGAGAAGGTCACTGTTATCTTTGTTCATGAGCATGTCAGCTTCAGGAGTGGCCCAACCCTTCGTGAAATCCAGCCTTTCTTTCTTCAACCAAAATTTCAGCATTTGCAATGCTTCCATCAGTGTGGGCATGATACAGTTTCATTTTGCTGTGTCAATCTCACTACTTGAAGAAAAAACGCATTTGCATGGGACAGATAATGCTTGAATTGGGAGGTAGTCGAGTGTTATAAGATAGATAGTCGGGAAGGAATCTCTGGATGCCTGGGATATGTCAGCATCAGACCATGATGTTTAATGGGAAGTGTACTTGCCTCCCAGAACACAAGTGGATCAGTTCCAGTGGGGCTCAGAGTAGCCAACTGTTATGATCTGGTCTAGGCAGATGCCATGAAACTCATATCGGCAACACTGCCTGAACAACAAAGAGGAAGAAGGGAAGAGGAAAGGGGAAGGTAAGCGGTGATGTGAATAGGGAAGGGAGGAGCTCTCAGCGGTGATATTCCTTCACTAAGGAATGGGGGGACTAGTCTCCTAACAGGATTGTATCTGGTATGGCGACCAGACAGTTGACCTGTCTTCTTGGATACATGGCAGTTTACCTAACTGCCGGGCGAGGGTAGGATGAACTGACTAGGAGTGTCTGCTGCAATGACTGAGGGTCAAAGACGAAGAGATTAGAACTGGGGAGTTCTATCTCTTGTTGCTAATATTTATAGTAGCTATGTATGTGCATGGACCATAAGGGTTGTGGGATCCGTGAGAGAGCTACTACTAAATATGGGGAAATGAGAAAGAAGTAGCAACAGTAATTAAAAGGAATGTGGTGTGTGGCAGCACGTGGTAACCTCATGGGGAATGGAAGAGAAGCGGTAAGTAACGGAAGATCTTAATCAGGGAATAGAAGATTAGATCAGGAGATCAGATCAGGGCTTACATAAGAAGATCGCGTTAGGATCGTTGTGAAGGGAATAGGGGAAAGGAATGGAACAAGATCATAACATCAACATGTATGCACTAAACTCCTGCTCAACAGAAACTTCACCTTGCTGGGGTTGTCAGATTGTCACTGATGGAAGACCATATCAAGCCACCAACTTTTGAGTAGGGAGTGGTGGCACCAGTACACTGGGAGTATATTGGGATGACTGAACAGATGTAGACTTCGAATGGTATTGACCCATCTTTAATGTATGTTAGTAATGAATCTGAATTCATATATACTCATGAGTACTCACCAATTGGAGGATGCTTGCCCGGACCTCAGTCACATTGGTAGCCCAGTGTTCATCTACCCAGCTGAGTCAGATCCTCAGATCAACAACTGTAATTTTAAGGTCAGTAATAGTGTGTAGATATGAACACATACTTACACATGGCAATATAATATGCTTTCATTTGGCCCATTCGTTTGTAGTATTTATGTGCCCATGTGAGGCCAGTATCGATGAAAGGTGCACAATGAGGAGCATTAGTAGCCAACAATTCCCACTGTGCCATCACTATTTCAAATGTGGGGATTGCCCCACTGAGCACCAGTTTGCTCTCACTCGACATAAATTGTTGCACATCATGAGGAATCTAGTGTATAACATTTGACCTGTGACCCTGAGAGTTTGAGTGAATAGCAACATACCTCCAAGACTATCTCAAGGTCCTGAAGGACCTCCCATTCAGTCAAGGTCAGCCAAATGTTACTGAGTTCATCATTTGGACCACAAGGTAATGAGAGGTAATGATTGATGGCCTGGGTTGCAATAAGCTACAGAATCAGGAAATGAGTGATGTAAGACTTACTAGATGGAGTGCTTGAAGGCAGTTGATCATGAAGTACACTGAATCCCACCATGTTTTGACATCACAGAGTAATTCAACGATGGGCACCTTGGTAGTATCTCCTGTGAGCCACTGGTTTGCATTTCCAGTGATGATGGTGTCATGGAATGCTTTCCATTGTTGACTGGACACACAGATAAGGTGCACAACATCATGGGCAGAAGCGATGGGGTCATTCATGAGGGCTTCGATGTAGCTATCCTTTTGCACGAGACAGCCAGGATCACCAAACCATGAGGGCAGTACATTCATGAAGTCGGCAGTAGTGTAGTCCTTGATGATGTGTCCAATGCAAATGTTAAGCATATGGGGAAAACAAGGAATGTGAGAGTCAATGGGATCGAAATGCATCTTGCAGTCCAACTGGAGAATCTCTGCGAGTTTCTTCATAGCAGCACTACTGTTTGTGGCATTGTCCATTGTAAAGTGGCTGATCTAGAAAGACAGGTGTTAGTGAGAGTAGTAAAGAGATGTACGCAGCCTGTATCTTACTCATGACTCCCATGCAATCCAAAGTCTCAAGGAGCACATTGGTGATTGCATCGCCAGTATATGCACCAGGGAGTGATTGGAAGGCAATTAGCATTGCTTTCATCTTCAACTTACCACGGGCTTCATTCTTGACTGCAATCCAATGTGCTGTCACAGCAAGGTATGGGTGCAGATTCCCAGATGACCATATGTCAAAAGAGAACAATATTTTTCTGGGAGCACTCTATGCATGTTGTCATGTTAACTGTTAACATGAAGTGAAGATTGTAATGATGATCTTACCGCAAGTTCTCATTTCATTGCATTGAAAGATTCCTTCCATGACTGGAGAATAAGCTCACAGAGTTTTGTGTGGTGTGGGACATCTAGTTTGGAAAGATCTTGGCGCAGGTAGAATATGAGATCACGAAATTCCCAACATTCAATTAAATTGATCACCTGGAAAGAAGTGACAATTTGAGGGTTATGGCTTATGAATACATATGTACCTGGTTGTCCATGACAATAAACCATACAATATATTTGCGCAAACCTGCAATTGAAAATTTGGGAAGGTTGTGGTGGTGGTCATTTGTCTGTGGGCCTGACAAAAGAAAATTGTGAGGCAATGCATCACTGTCATCGGGTGGTGGTGGTGGTGGTGGTGGGAGTTTGTGGATATTGACTCCTTTCCGAGTGATCGCTGTCTTCAGAGTCTGAAAAGTGTAGCCAACTTCGAAGGCCTTTCTAGCCACATCAACCTTAATAGACCACTGATTCTTCTCAGCGAGCTCAAGGTACTCTAGAAGATGGAAGTTTCCAATATGCATGCAAAGTGAAGTAGTTGAAGTTTCCGAACTGATGTTACGATTCACCTGGGGTTGCCCACCCCCATCTTTTCTTTCTCCTTCTCCCCATTCATCCATGGTCTCCATGACTGTTCTCTCTTCTCTAACCCCACTGATACCTTGTCATTGTGTAACCCTTCACCCTTTGCCCCGGCCTTCTAGGCCACCCCTTTACCCTAGTCTTTCCCCTCTTGGCTTGGTCTGTGTGCTACCATGACACCTATTTAACCATCTCTGTTTGTACCTTGTACCTTAGTCTTAACTTCCCTAGCACCCATGCTGTTCTCCCTAGAACCTTCCTAGCCCTCATACTACTCTCCATTTGATCCTTGTAATATCCCCTCGAATCTAACTCCCTCTGATCACTCCCTCTGTCCGACCACCTCGACCTCTCAAGTGATCTACTCGTCCACTATGACCTGGGTCTTAGTACCCAACTCCATCTGCACCCCTCAAAGAACAGTTTGCTAGGGCTACAGTCGCCCCTATCCAGGTCAACCATAACAACTGAATTCATATTGGCACCAGGTAGCCTTATTGATTTCAACAGCATCTCTGAGACAGAGTAAATCGTTGATCATGAGTGTGTTATCAATGCTTACCTGCATGGCGAGCAAGTTGTCTTTTGGCCTTTGATTCTGATGAAATAATGATTAACATTGACAGCAGCCCTGTTGTGAGTTCCGAGGTTGGGTGCAGTTGTTGACACAAGTCTCACCACTATGGGCTGGTTGGCCCATGCAGGATCTGGGGCTGTGCATGTGGGGAGTGGGGCCTGTTGGGATGGACATGCTTCACCTGCCTCGCTGGGGAGCCTGGGCTGGGGTTCCTTGGGTTCCTCATCAGAATTGTTGTCCACCGCATTGATGTCAATATATTCACTATCAGATTCACCATCGTGATACCATGCAGGAGGTTGTCACTGCCTCTGCCTCCTGCCAGCTGCAGGTTGCAAGGTATCTGCTGCTGCAGGAGCATTCTGTTGCTGACCATGAGTTCGAGGAGGCATGGAGGATTCTGGATAGGAATGGCGAGGTCAGAGTAGATGATCATAGAAGTGTTGTTCAATTCACCCCAACTCCAGCTACTCAGCATCACCTATTAATAGTGAGGAAGAAGTTACACCCTGTGCATGGGTATCCATTTTGAAACAACAGGCACTGTACCTGGAACATTTGTTGGCATGTGCTCTCACCACTACAAATCTATCACTCCATGGCATTGGCAGCTGTCAACAATATAATCAAATCAGGCAGCAGGCCTACTGGTCATTTTCCACTGCCCTCCAGAGGCTCAAAGCCCCAAACCCATCATGAATGGCCTCTGCATGCTCTCCTCAGAATTATCCTTTCATCGTAGATATAACTCTCATTGATGGACGATATAGCTTGAAGCAGGTTCTTGGTGCTGGTTCACACAGTATGATTGAACATGTTTTGTGTATGGTATAACACAAGCTGATACCTTCCAGCAATTGTTTTCTGTGCCCAAGATATCATCAATGGCAAAAAACTTGCTGTGAAACTCGAACATTTCACAGGTAGTCCACCCTCACTTAGACTTGAAGCAGAGTTCCACATCTTGAAGGAGCTTCAAGGTGGCATCAGCTTCCCTCAACCATTATGGTTTGGAAAAGAATCATCATACTACACTCTAGTCCTGGACTGTATAGCAACACCATTGTGTGATATCATTGCTTCACAAGGGGGTTGTCTATCTTTGAGTCTTATTGTGTTGCTTGGATCCCAACTGGTGAGTTTGAAATATGCTCTGTGCTCACAAAGCCTGACCATGTACACATAGATCAATAGACTTGAACATGTCCATTTACACAACTACATTCATTGGGACATCAAGCCAGAGAACATTCTACTCCAGCAAAATGGTTCACAGCATGCTGCAACATTATTTCTCATCAATTTCGGTGTAGTAACACAGTACCGTGATCCTGCAACTCAAATTCATGTTCCGTCCTGGCAGGGCTGTCACTTCATTGGTGTCTTATTTATAGGCAAATGCAACGAAACTAAAGTGCTTGTTTCCCAGACTACTGATTTGCCTTCCACAGATGAAACACTATAAGCTAGGGATTACAAATCTCCTAGATGAAACACTATCTAGTT
>JBBPQV010001430.1:0-10292 GCA_038092675.1 Boletus rufocinnamomeus
CGGGTCTTGGATCCCTCTCCTCATCGTACTCTTCGTCCTCAGGAGAGTATATACTCGACGCTAGTCACGGTGGGACTAAGCGTACTTAGAACCTTCCGCAGATCGGAAGCTGGATGCTAGGAACTTGACACACGTTGGTGTCACTTGTTACGCAGTCGTAACACATGCATTGATATCCATGGTGTTGGATGAGTATGACCACCTCATAGTGCAGAGTGGAAGGAATAAATTGAAGGAGACTGACACCTAGCAATAGACTCTTCCAAGAAAGGAAAAGAGTTGAAAAGGTTTACCGGTGATTGTAATAACTGCAGCTGGCCAGGCCACAAGTCACAGAATTGCTGGGAGGAAGGGGGCAGAAAAGCTGGAAAGGCTCTGAAGAGCTGGAAGTCTAGGGGAAAGAAGCTGAAGTCAGATGTGAATGACTTGATGAAAGATTCAAAGTCTACTACCCACGTGAAAATAGCTGCTGTCAACGATGACGAGCCTGACAGTGTATGGTTAGCAGAAGGACTTGAAGAGCCTAATCTGGAGGCTACATCCACCCTACCATATGCTACACTCACTTGGGTATCCATCATCAAGCTCTACTGTATAACAGTGGTGCTTTGCAACACCTTTTCCCATGCCGAGACCAGCTCATTACCTTCAAGTCCATCCCTCCTAAGCCCATTACTGCAGTGGACAACCGGATGTTCAACACTATAGGCCATGGGGATCTCCCCATCAAAATCCCAAATGGGAAGTCTATGACCTGAGTACTCTTAAAAGACATGCTGTATGCACCATTGATGGGGGTTACTTTGGTGTCAATAAGTAGGTTAGCAGCAGCTGGATGCTTGGTACTATTCTGAGACTCAGTTTGCCATATCTTCAACCCTTGTAAATGCCTAGTGGGGGAAGTACCAGTCAATAACGGCCTTTACTGAGTTAAACACCATGCGAAAACATTTGCCAGCACTGCAGCAGAAAAGAAAACACTTATGATGGAGGAGCTACACACATGGTTGTCACACCTAGCACCAGCAACAATCCATGACATGCTGTCAAAGGAAATGATTAGCAGAGTAAAGCTAGACCCTGTGAATGAAACAATGGGTCAGTGTGAGTCTTCTGAATATGGAAAAGCCATCTGCAAACCAATAGGAAAGGTTCGCAAGCCTCAGCATAGTGAACACTTTGGTGACAAGATCCATACAGACATTTGGGGTCCATCAGATGTGCAAACCCCTAGCCACAAGAAATACTATGCATCGTTCATGGATGACCACACTCACTATACCCATGTCTTCCTGCAAGCAGCAAAGTCAGACACCTTCAACTCATACAAGACTTACAAAGCTTGGGTGAAAACACAGCATGACACTATGATAAAACGGCTCCATTCAGATCGTGGGGGTGAATACCTAAGCAATGAATTTACACATCACCTAAAGGCTCACAGTACCAAATGAAAACTCACCATGCATGATACGCCACAGCATAATGGCATTGCTGAACGGCTGAACCATACCCTACTCAAAAGGGTGTGCACCATTTTGCATGCATCTGGACTCCTGAAGACTCTGTGGGGAGAAGCATTAGTACACACCATATGGGTGAAGAACTGAACTGTGTCATGCATACTCAAAGGAAAGACACTGTACGAGCTTCTACACAAAAAATGACTGAATTTAGCTCACCTACCTGTGTGGGGAGTTCATATCTGGGTCCATGATGCTTCCAGCTCCAAGCTGGACATGCAAGCGAAGGAAGGCCACTGGATAGGTTATGATGCCAAGAGTGGTGCACACCACATGTATTGTGAGGGCTGCATCACCATAGAAACAAATTGAAAAAGCTAGCTCTAGAGGTAAATTTATGAAAGATTATTTTTATGATTTAAGAGCAAAATGTCTCATTTGAGAAACACAAGAACACTGTAATTGTGTTACTAGGTCCATCAACGATTGAGGGGGAGCATGCAGAGAGAGTGCTGATCATGGGGGAGAAGAAAACAATTTATCAAAATGATCAGCACTGTGACGCAAGCAATGACAATGCAAATGACTTACCTGAAGCTTGCCTGAATTCTCCACCATCTGCTTGACCAGAACATCCACCAGAACCTGTGCCCAAACCTGTCCAAGAGCTTTGTTGCTCTGGTCATCAGCATATAGAATCACTGTACATGCGATTGTTGCGCAGTGGCACTGGGACGTATGATGGACAAGAAGGGGGATCCATTCTCCCATGTGGTCTCCAACCTGTTGAGGGCTGTCATGAGAGTGAGGGAGATAAGGCTGCAGAAGAAGCTGATGTGAGCGTGGGCATATGGGCTATAGAAGATGATGAAAACCACCACTTACACAATGCATGCTGGCGTTACTGAGGCCAAGGCACTTGAGCCTAGGATGATCAATGAGGTGTGGCAATGGCTGGATTGGCTGTGATGGAATGAAGTGATCAATGCCAAGTTGAAAGGTCTCGCTGATGCACACACCTGGGACATCATACCTTGCCCGCCAAAGCCTACCAACATCATTGACTGCAAATGGGTCTTCAAAATAAAGAAGACAGCAACTGGCGAAATTGACAAATACAAGGCATGTCTAGTTGCATGCGGTTTTACTCAGGTATATGGCATAGATTACTATGATACCTATGCACCCGTTGCTCATCTCAGCTCCCTTAGACTTGTCCTCGCCACCACAGCACACCACAATTGGAATATCAACATTTTTGACTTCCACAGCACATTCCTCAACAGCAAACTCAACGACAATGAAGTTATATTCATGGAACTCCCTCCTGGTTTTGACAAGAACAGCCAAGACCTCATCATCCAACTACATGTTGCCTTTTACAGGTCTAAGCAGGGCACATTGAAATGGTATCAGAGGCTTTGCAAAGAGCTCACTGTTCTAGGGTTCCATCATACCAAGGCCAATTGGGGCATTTTTGTCACGAAAGTCGCCACTCACATCCTCATTCTCACATTGCATGTCAATGATTGTACCATCACCAGTAGCTTGAAAGAGCTTGTTAAGGCATTCAAGACTGAAATCAGATCATGCTTTAAGATCACAGATCTTAGACCCATCAGTTGGCTCTTAGGGATGAAGGTAACACACGATCAGGACATGTGCACAATTTCCATATCCCAGGAACCTTACGTTGAAGCCATTCTTACAAAGTACAACTTCATCGACATGAAACCAGTCTCCATCCCCATGGATCCTAATATTCAGCTCTCAAAATCCCAGTCTCTGAAGTCAGCCACTGAAGCAGCAATGATGAAACAGGTACCATTTCATGCTGCCCTGGGGTCACTAATGTACCTAGCTGTTGGTACTCAGCCAGACATTGCCTTTGTTGTCTTCATGCTTGCACAATTTACAGAGAACCCTGGCCTACCACATTGGGATGTGCTAAAATGTGTCTACCACTACCTCTTTGGTATCAAGAAATGGGCACTGACCTACGGAACAGAGACAAAAGGCCTCATTGGCTATGCTGATGCTGATGGAGCATCACAGGAGCATGGGCATGCCATCACTGGCTATGCCTTCCTCATTGATGGAGGGGCAATTTCCTGGAGCTCGCACAAGCAGGAGCTGGTCACCCTTTCAACCACAGAGGCTGAGTATGTCACATCGACCCATGCAGTGAAAGAAGCTATCTGGCTTTGTCACCTTATTGGTGAGATTTTTGGGCCACTCAAGCATGCAACTGTCCTTTTTAATGACAACCAGTCCACTATTGTGCTCATGAAAGATGGTAATTACCACATGCAAACCAAACACATTGACATATGATATCATTTTATTTGTTTCTCTGTTTCTAAAGGTTCCATCCAACTGATTTACTGCCCTACTGATAATATGATAGCTGATACACTTACAAAGGCCCTCCCTTCAGTTAAAGCTAAACACTTTGCTTTTGAACTCGGACTCTGCTCCAATTGAGGGGGAGTGTTGTAATTAGCAACCATCATGTGGATGTAATGTACTACTAAGCACATACTTAGTTTTCTTGGCTTCGTGTTTGCCTTTCCTCAGTGACTTTGTCCAGTTCACTGAGGTATGACTTTACTTACTCATTTCTACATCTAACTAATAGTCCTGTAGTTCATTACTTACTACACAGCATGTCAACAACTGTGCTGAACCCTTGGTTCCAAAGTAAATCTAAAGTGAGGACCCTCACCTTGGTGATGGCCCTATTCAGGAAAGTGGCATAAATGGGGGGTTGGTCATCTGGGGTCAACCAGGTCATTATACACCTCACCATGGCATACGACCAATAGAGGTGGATGAGGGATATAAGGTCATAGTTGAAGGTAAAGACCTGATTCCTTTCAATGATGAGGGTGGTGATGGGGTTCTCCAGGATGGAGGCAAACAGGATATGGGGGTGGGAAACAGAGAAGCAGTTGCAGTGAACAGGAGGAGTCTGGGTGATGGCCATTGTGAAGATGGTTTAGGCAGAAGATGGGGAGGGGAAATCCTTGGGGTGGTGAAGCTTATAAGCATGAAGGAGTGGTTGCACATGTTTGAAACTTCCCTCTGATTCCCAGGTATTTTCTGCTGCAGAGTATCCTTTCCAGGAAGTTAGGTATTGCCTCCAACCTCATGTTCAGCAGTGTGAGAGGATCTTGTCCACCTCATACTCTTCTTCTCCTCTGATAAGTTCAGGTGGGGGATCAGAATAATTGGGGCCATGTTCTAAAGTTTCCTGATAGGTTGATAAGAGGGAAGCATGAAACATGTCACGAATCTTCCAAATTTTGACCTGGGCGACTTCAAATGGTCCCTCTCTCCTGGGGGTGAGTTTCCCAGAAGGGTAATGGAGACAGAGGTTTTTGCCTTCTAACCACACCTTATCTCCTACCTTTCATGGGCAGAATTTGAAGGAGATCCACTTCTTCATACTTCTTTGTGCCTTTTCATGTGCAGCAATAGCTTCCAATTGGGCATTTCCAAGTATCTCCAATCATTGTTCTAGGGCAGGAAGGAACATTTTGCCAATTGGAGGATAAGATCGGGGTTCGTATCCCATAATGAGGGAGAAGGGAGATCTATTGGTAATGGAATAAACAGCAGCATTATGGGAGAATTCGGCCATAGGGAAGAGTTCTGCCCATTTTTCAGGGTATCCATCGCAGCAGAGGTGAAGGTAGGTCTCCAGTTCTTGGTTGACTTGCTTGGTTTCGCCATCAGTTTGTGGGTGGTAGGCTGTGGAGAGGATCAGATCATACTTGAGGAGTTTGGCCAATTCTCTTGTGAAGGCAGAGGTGAATTGGGGTCCTCAGTCAGAGATGCATTTGTTATGTAGTCTGAAGCAGTGGAAGACTGTTTTGAAGAAAAGGAGTGCCACTCCTGTGGCATCAATTGTTTTGAGAGAAGGGGCATAAATTACCCCCTTCATAAGACCATGATAGAATCAAAGCCAAGGGAGGAGGGAAGATTGGTGATAAGATTGACCAACACAGATTGGAAGGGGCAAGTCGCCAAAGATGACAATGGGGTCAAGGGTGGGCAAAGGGGTGCGTGTTGACCTTGTGGGCCTGACAGGTGGTGCATCCTGAAATGAAATAGCAGATGAGAGTGGTGAGGCCAGGCCACCAATAATCCCATTGAAGGGCGTTGACTGTGCCAAAATAACTGCCATATCCCCCAGTTTCACTTTCATGAATGGAACAGATGAGGTCCCATTGGGCCAGCTCAGGGACAAAGAGTTTGTTCCAGTAGTAGAGGTGGGGGTGATCATAGGCCCAATCTGTCCAGGTGGCACAGGGAAAGAGGGAGGACCCATCAGCAAGAGCTTTAACAGCATCGAGCACGAGGGGGTCAGTGGGAGAGAAGAACACAATTTTCGCAGCCAGAGCTGCATTAATGAAACAAATGAAGAGGTTGGGGGGAAGGAGGGTGACATCTTGGTTATCATCAGAAGTAATGACATTATCACAATGAGAGAGGGCATCTGCAGGGCCCATCTGGGAACCAGGGAGGTGGTGAAAGGCCAAGTCAAAGTCCTATAAGAACATCAACCAGCGGGCTTGTTGACAAGACAACTTTCTAGGTTGCTTGAAGTATGTCAGATTTTTGTGGTCTGTGAGGATGGTGACAGGGTGGGAGATTCCCAGGAAGTAGTGTCACCACTCTTTCAGGGCATGGATGATGGCAAGCAATTCATGATCATAGATGTCATAGTTTCTCTTGGCTGGGGAGAGGGTCTGAGAGAGGTAGGTGCAGGGGTGGAGATCACTGTTAGCATCTTTTTGCATGAGGACCACTCCTATGGCAGTGAGGGATGCATCGGTCATGACGAAAAAGGGGAAAAGAACATCAGGGAGGCATAGGACCAGGTGTTTGGTGAAGGCTCCCTTGATGGCAAGAAAGGCAGCTTGCTGGGGATCCTTCCACTTCCAGGGGGCATTTTTCTTTGTTAATTTAATAAGGGGGTGCGCAAGGGCTGAGAAGTCCAGGATAAACTTCCTATAAAAGTTACAGAATCCTATGAACGACCAGACCACTTTGACAGAGGTTTGGGGTTTCCAGTCATCAATGGCACTCAGCTTGACCAGGTCCATCTTTACTTGCCCCTCCAGCATGATCATCTCTAAGTATTTCATCTCATCAACATTGAAGGAACATTTCTCAAGCTTGAGGAAGAGTTTGTGTTCCTGTAGTCATTGGAGGACTCACTTCATCCACTCTTCATGAACAGTGGGAGAGGAGGTATGGATGAGGATGTCATCCATGTAGATGATAAACCATCCTTCCACCATCATGTCACCAAAGAGACGATCCATGAGGGCTTGGAAGGTGGTGGGAGTTGCAAAGTCTGAAGAACATTACCATTGGTTCGAAGAGGCCAAAAGGGGTGATGAAGGCAGCCTTCCAGTGATCCTCTGGTTTGATCAGCACATTGTTATACCCCCATTGGATGTCCATCTTGGTAAAGAGGCAGGAGCCTTTCAGTTTGTCCATGAGATCTGATATGAGAGGGAGGGGGTAGGCGTTTTTGATGGTATGTTCATTGAGATATCAGTAGTCTTGGCAAGGACATACTGATCCATCCTTCTTTGGGATGAAAAAGAAGGGGGAAGTCTGTGGTGACTTTGATGGGACTATCTTCCTGGATTTAACATATTCATTGATGAAGGCTCGACAGGCATCAAGTTCCTTTGGGTTGAGGGGGTAAGCTTTAGCAACCTTTGGTGAAAAGCTATCTTTGAGATTGATGACATGATCAAAGGGTCAAGAGGGGGGTAGTTCATCAATGGCCTTCTTTTCAAATATGTCTTTGAAGGCAGAGTATACATGTGGGAGTTTCTTCTCCACTTTCTCGCCCTTCAAGGTGATCTCAGTTGTGATAGGGTTTTTGAGATGGACAGGGCACGATCGAGTCATTTCTTCCATAACTGGGCAATGCAAAGATCCGGGTCCATGTCTAGATATCAGACAAGGTGTTGTTGGGTGATTGCATCTGGGGAGTCATGGCAGGGGGTGGGAAGTCGACCTGGGACAGTAACTTGTCCAGTTGCCCAATTGATGATGGGGTTGAGATCCTTGAGCCATGGGAGACTGAGGATGATGTTTTTGGATCCACAATTGATGTCCATCAATTTTCATTCTTCTTCTATTTCTCCTCCCTGGAGAGTAAGGGACACCTGGTGTCAGATAATCCCTTCCTTGTTGATAGATCCATCCATATTTTGAGCTTTTAGTGATTTGGAAACTCGAGTAGTGGGAATGTGACGTCTTGAGATGAAGTCTCAGTCAATAAAACATCCAATTGCTCTGCTGTCAATTAGGGCAGTGATGTTGATGATTTCTGCCCCTGTACGAGTATAAAGAGAGAGGGGGATTTGGATTGACTGTGCATGTGAATCTGATACAAATACAGGAGCTATAATGAGTGGAGGTGTTAAGTTTGGGCAAACTCTGAGGGGAGAATGAACTCCAGAACTCTAGAGTTGTCTATACAGATGGGACTTGGCTTCACCGTATGTGGTGTGCCCCTGTCAAGAGTCCTGTTGTCCCAGAATTTACTGAGGGGTCGGAGTAGGACTTAAGACATACTAGACGTCAAGTCAAGCGGAGGTTACAGAGGAGAGTCTTCAAGACTTGAGTGGAGAGAAGGAGTTAGACTAAATTGATATTTGAACTAAAGAAGTACAGGAGTAGTACAGAGAGTTTATATATGTCAGAGGTACATAGGATTAGTAATGGAGGTGGAGTTGGTTTGTAAGTAAAAGGCATTGGAGGTAATGTAAAGCCGGAGCTGTGTTCCTAAGTGGAACACAGGTACGGAGGATACTATAAAGTGGGTCTAGTATAGATTCGGAGGAATGGAGTTGTATGGAAGGTATGTAAGTATAGAACGTAAGTATGTACAAGGTCTGGGGGTCAGGGGTTGCATCTCGAATGAGGATGCACTGGAGTTGGTCTGGAAGACTGGGGTTGGACTTACAGGATTTCTGGGATATGACAGTATCCCCCTCTTAGGCCTGAACCCCTGAAGGCCTAGGCAAGGAACAATGCAGAGTGGAAATTCAGAGTCCAAAATTGTAGATGCTGCTCAGAGGTGTATAAAATCCAATGCTGTGTGTCTGTCCTTCTTCATCCTAAACCACCATGTCCGACCTCGGCGACATCAAGAACTGGTCTGATGCATGCCTTACAGAATGTGCTGATGATGATGACGACATTTGCGCTGCGAAGTATGTGGAATGGCAGCAATGCATGAAGGAGTGAAAAGCGGAGGAGGAGCAGAAGAAGGTGGAGGAGGCACGGAAGAAGGTGGAGGAGGAGGCAGCTGCAAGGTGCAAGGCAGAGGAGGAGGAGGCAGCACACAAGGCGGCAGAGGCAGCAGAGGGTGGAACAGGATTCAGTGTGGCAGGCCATGGAGCACAGGATGGCCGAGGAGGAGGCCAGAAAGCGGATAAGTGGCTTGCTTACTCACATTCAATGCACACTAACTAATGTAGGCTGAGCAAGTCCAGGCAGAGCAGAGCTCCATCAAGGGCAAGGGGAGGGCAGTGGAGCTGCTGGTGTGTGAGTGGTGCACAGAGCACAGGTTTGAGTGTGAGCTCGGACCCAGCAAGTCAACCTCACGCACGGCGTGCATCAAGGCGAAGGGGAAGTGCATGAGGCCAGGTGCAGAGAAGCTGGAGTGGAGGAGAAAGAGGGTGGAGGTGGA
The DNA here is from genome assembly GCA_038092675.1 of Boletus rufocinnamomeus. NCBI lineage: Eukaryota > Fungi > Basidiomycota > Agaricomycetes > Boletales > Boletaceae > Boletus > Boletus rufocinnamomeus. The sequence continues at coordinate 9,190 of JBBPQV010001430.1, forward strand.
GTTGCTGCAGGGGAAGAGGAAGAGGGCTCGGACAGAGCTGGAGTGGGGTGGGTCAAAGGGAGCAGGGGTGTCGATGAGTGTGGAGGCCTCAGTTGTGCCATTGGAGCTCACTATGGAGCTCTGTGGCTTGATCTGGGGTCTCTGCAGGCAGCTGGATCACCAGAACTGCCTGCTGGGGAGGCTCATGGAGCTCAAGGCAGAGGAGGTTTACAGGGTGGAGATGGATGCAGAGGAGTTGGAGTCAGAGGGGCTGAAGGTGTCAGAGGTGATTGAGGTGGTGGCCGACGTGGGGGTGGAGCGCAACACAGTGGCACAATGTGAGGCAGAGGTGGCAAAGGAGGATGAGGAGGGAGGTGAGGAGGACGACATGGAGGGAGAGAGTGAGTCAGAGGTGTAGAGTATGTGTGCACCCCTCCCTGTACTTTAGTTTTGTTGAATTTGTGATTTCGTTTGTGGTTATGTGGAGTGAGATCCAGGCTTGTCTGGATACTGGAGATGATAATCCTGCACAAGCTCAGAGGCATGACCAAGTTCAGTGGTGAGTAGCCAGGAAGTCTCATTGTCAGTACCTTCATATCTGGACCATCATACCAAATACAGGAGTTTACAATTCTGGTGTTGACAGTCTATTTTGGAGTCGAGGATCTCCATGATCTTGAACTCTAGTTCGTCATCTACTTCGACTGGAGGTGGTGGAGGTTGGATATGGTTCAGAATGGTATTTGGAATGGAAGGTTCTAACTGTGAAACATAGAAGACTGGGTGAACAGACTTCATGGAATCTGGGAGTTGGAGGGTGAAGGAAAGGCTGCCAGCCTGAGCAATGATGGTGTACAGCCCTAAATTCTTCTCAGAGAGTTTCTTAGAGGGCCTGGTAGAGTGGAAATACTTTGCTTTGATGAAAACCTGGTCACCAACTTTGAAGTCCAGTGCCAGAGTTCACCTAGCATCCACAGGTCCTTGGTATTGCTTCTGGGCTTCGGCCATTTCCTCACAGAGGAATTGGTGGAGGGAGTCGAGGTCGACAGAGTATTCTCGTGCTTTTGCGGAGGTGAGGTCACACTTGGGATGGACAGTGATGTTGGGATGGTAGCCTTTATTGG
>JBBPQV010001431.1:0-10292 GCA_038092675.1 Boletus rufocinnamomeus
CAATTGAGACAGTTGCAGCGCGCGGGCAGTGGGAGGAGTATGGCGGAGTGATCATACCATCTGGTAAGTAGATACCGTTGAACAACAGGCGAGGAACGACCTGACAATCGTGTCTTCTTATGTAACTTGCGTACCAGAGCGGGTTCCATTAATTTGTATTATTGCTGGGAGTCCCCCGTGATTCGCACTGCAATGAGATTATGATGAATTTACTGAGCCTCCTACCGCCGAGTTGATAGATCTGCCCACTCGGAGCTCAAATACCCAATCAAGAATCTTCGTTAAATCAAAGGAAGAGCTACAAATATGTCGGCAGCCGCCTGTGTGGTACAAATCCCGATTTTCCCAATTCACTCAAGGGTTTACCTATGCAAAGTTGTGAATTGACAAGATAATGCTACTCAGCTGTGAGTTATTCCTCAGTCTTATTCTCTACACAGAACGGGCACCACGCTCCGCCGAACAAAGTCCTATAGGAATACATCCCAGTGGTTGTACTGTGAGACAGATGCATTGAGTAGCGGGGGTCCAAGGGAAGCTGAGTTGAACGTTACATTGGTATGATTAGTACTTGACCAAACAAAACAAAACACGACAGCGTCTTCACGTCTTCCGATTTCCGGCTGCACACTGACCCTACCAATATTTCTGCGACCATGTCCGACGACAGAGCTGAACTGATCAGGGGTGAGTACTTACCCTCCCACAACCCAGCTTTGTATCCAATCGGTTATCTTCTAAATTACATTGTCATTCCACCTCCCCATGGCACCAACCTTGGTTGGTCGGAACGTAGCTAAACTGCAGGAACGCGAGGATTTCATCCGCGAGTCATGGGTCAAAGCAATGGAGGCCCGCCTGGTGCGAGACGAGCTCATCAAATGTCAACGACACGAGGGCGTCAACTCTCTTGAGAACTGCCGGTGGTTATCCGAAAAGTATGCTCAAATGCTCATAGAAAACAAAGTACGTCGGTCTGTGCCGCATGGTATGTATGGCCACTGAATAGCATTCTGGATGGGTAGGTAAAGGGATACAAGAAAATCGATGCTTGAATGAACGAGATAGTAGTTACAGCAATACACGATGGTTTTGCCCACCACAGTTTGTCATGACTGGCTGAATACCCCGTTGCATAATTTCCCTCCCAAGTAGTCGTGTATAAATTATGCGATGCGTCCACCCAAAGATAATCGAATGTACAAAGATTATCTACCTAGATTGACAGGTCAACTCAAAACAGAGCTGGAGGACTTCATTTCCTGCCCTTGCGCCGCTTTCCCTCAGTTCCGCTCGTCTCGCCGCCGCTCGCCTCTCCACCGCTAGCAGCAGTGGGCTTCCTTGCCTTTGATTTCTTGAGATGGTGCTCAGGGATCCATTCCTCCTCGTATCTAGCTCCACTAGAAGTGGCTGTGACCGCACTGACAGGCGCGCTGGCTTCGGGGCGCGCACGCTTGGATTTCTTGGCTTTCGCTGCGGGGAAGTAGGTGAGGTAAATGAAATAAGAGGCCCCTCCGAGCAATGCAGCGACGATCAAGTATGTCGAAATACTGGACGCAAGGACAATTGAGCAGGAAATATTGTGATAACACAAAAGACTAACAGCTTGAAGTCAAACCAAGAACCTTCGGGTTCGACGATGGTCACCACAGAGTCAAAAGCTGTGACGCGGAACTTGGTGTCCTAGAAATAGCAACTCAATCGACAATTTAGATGGCATGAGATGTGGTGAAACTTACATCCACAGAATGCTCCAGCCAAATGTTAAGACGGAGACCTCCTGGCTAAATTCCATGTCAAAGAAAGAGAGGGTTGGGATCCAGGTGACGTGCGTACCTTAAACCTATAGTAAATCAGATTAGTCCTCAAGGGATGCGAGAGAGCGGGGAGAGCTTACTCGGAGTAGAACGTGTAAGGAATTTGGAGTTTGGACTTTTCCAACAACGGGAAACCATATGTGAGCGAAGTTATCTGGATAGGAAGTGGTGGGTTGGCGCCAAAAGGAGGAAGAGAAGAAGGGACAAACATTCTTCACTAGGGCACCGCTATCGGGATGATGCAAAGAACCACCGACAGAGTTAAGCGTCACATTCTGGTCGCTCTTGTTTTCGACCAAAAGGTATATTTGGTTGCGTTCGCCGTTGACTATGTCTATGAAGACGTGTCAGAGAAGAGTTAGACGGGTATTCATTGGTGACATACGACCAAAAGGATTCTGCTCTGGGAACGATGCTTCAATGACAATTTCGGGTTCAGTTGACTCGAGGGGTGCTGAGAGTATTGTCAGACTACATAACACGCGTGCAGGGAGACAAGCTGAGACGCACATGCAGAGACGGCGAGAACGAAGAGGGCCACGAAAGCAAAGGCACGCGTAACGAAACGCATTTTAGAAAAGACAAGACCGAGTAGACTTGGTAGTACTAACACTGGCCATTGACACGTCCCTATGGAAAATTTGACTCAGGGCAGGTCTGTCGAGCGGTCACATGACGGGTACTGTCATTAGTGTAGCCTTGGTCGAACTCGTAGCACTCATGGCTCCCTTCCGAGTTGACTTTCCTCTTTCTCTCCCCGCATCCCAGCCTCTCCTCACCGTCACTTACCGTGCGCATTTCTCCAGGTTACCTCCGATGCGCGTGAATGATCACTCTTTGCAGCTCAGGATGGCTTGTGGATGATAGAGTTGCACAATGGAGAAGACTCCAGGCTCACTGCACGTTTGATCGACGATGCGCTCCGGCCCGCACTGGACATGGTCGAGAAACACTGGTCAAGCAACAGGCCTACTGCCATCGCAGGTAGTCAGTATCCCGCGCCAAAGTCCATCGCAGGAGAAGGTGCTCTTATAATCGTGGGAAAGCGTGATCAAGACAAATTCTTTAGTAACGGCTTTCTGTACGATAGTATAAAGGACGACCCTGGCTTCTTCACTGGTCTGTACAGCTGCCCTCGCTATCTTCTGACTATACAGATCCTCTCTATCCCAGATACTGCGGATCCACTCTATGCACGTCTGCTGACCTTCCCCAGTGTGTTCTCTATGTCCCTGCGTCAGTGCTGATGTTCACCCGTCCCCAGTCCCTACCATCGCAGCTATAAATGGCCACTGCTTTGCGGGTGGCTTTATGCTAGCCCTCTGTTGTGACTACCGGGTCATGACTGACGGAAGCAGAAGGCGGGCGTGGTTATGCATGAATGAGGTATTATTTACTTCTTTATTCGCTGTTGTTATCAATTGTGACTCGATGGATCGTTCTGCTAACACAATCATTCTTTCAGGTTCATTTCGGTGCACCCTGGCCCCTCTCGTTTGCCACCATCCTCGATGCCAAGGTATCCGACCCTTCTCTTCGGCGACGTATTGCCCTTGAAGGGCACCGCTTCACACCAACTGAAGCACATGCAGCAGGCATCGTCGACCGTCTTGCAAATTGCAGCGGAACAAGCGTCGAACTCGGGACTGAGATTGTATTAAAGGAGGCTACAAAGCTCGCAAAAGAGGTTTCAGCTCTACCCAAACAGGGTGTGTGGGGCGCGATCAAGACCTTCCTATACAAGGATTGTTTGGAGGTAGCCCGATTAGACGCGCGCGAGCATACGCTACCCCATCCCCAAATGCCAGCAAAGCTGTAGTTTTTCTCAGCCGATCTTTGTACCAATGAGGTGCGTGTAGCTGATTGGAGGGTGCTTCGTCGCTGACAAGCACCTTAAGCCAGTTTAGCGTATTACTAATGCCAAGTTCCTCCATCACAACCGATCAGATTGTGAATTCACGCTCAAAAGTTTGTGACATGATATCAAATTATTCTGTTTCTACGCGACATTGTCTAGTGCTGAGCTGCAAAATCACACGGAAAACCATTGTTCGATGTACTTTTTTGAAAATCATGTCGACAAGGTAACCACAAACGGCGTATCTGCTAGGATCCATTTCAGTGTCATTTGTGCCAGTATATAAGGCAATGCGATTGACACCCGTTCTCGCACTCGCTTTGTTCCTCCCCTGCTCAAGGCTGCACAAACCAGGCCGGGTGCCATCTCTGTCCTTTACGATCACGCTTGCTTTACAGTCGCTGGTCGACTCACGATTCCTCTCACCCCAGTGCTCCGTCGAGGCCAGTGTCACTAGTCAAGTTACGGATCGCGTTGTCGCTTGCCTTCACTCTGATCAATCATGAAACCATTTCTGTTCACTTTGCTTCTCTCAGCATGCCTCCTGAATTTCACGCTAGCAGGCGCCGTTCCAGCCCGCGCACGGCGTCAACTTCAAAGCAATTCCGGGATGGTTACCATGCCCCTCAGGCGTCTCAGCGCTCCGCGTGGCGTAGGCCTCCACCCCCAAGTTGTAAGTTCTCCCTGTCCCACTTATCTCGTTCTTCGCCATCCCAACTTATTTGATGGACTGACAGCTCCTACAACAATACATCAACCGTGGTTCCAAGCGTCTTGCCCGTATGACAGGGCGCGAGCAGCCATCAGAGCATGCCCTCCGCTCCGAGTTGCACAAGAGGCTGTATCTGCTGGAGAGCGGGCCCGGGTCACGTTCTGGAGCAGCTGCAGCGGTTCAAGGCTCCAACTTTAGCAGAAGATATCACAGGACTGGCCTGGCCGCTGCCGCGGTAGCAGGCAATGGTACTACAGTTACAGGGATGAGCAATAGCACGACGGGTACCGGAAATGGGACTGTTACTGGAGGTGCAACAGCAGGTAATGGCACTAACACCGGTGTTTCCCCGCTCGACATCCAGGCGGCGACAAATGGTGGTGTTACGGTCGCTAAACCACCTACTTCCAACGACTCTCTTGGATTGAATATTGAGTAGGCTGGACTCCGTTCTTTAACTGAGGAAGGTTGAATGTTGATTTGCCGCCCACCCTAGAGCCGATGATGTTGCATACCTTGCTACCATGCAAATTGGGACACCTCCACAGAATTTCCAACTGCTTATGGATTCGGGTAGTGCTGATTTCTGTAAGTCACCTTCCACCATCATCCTGGCACCTTAGCTAAAACCGACTTTCAGGGGTTGCTGGCGAGAACTGTCAATCCCAGCAAGGAGGCTGCGTAAGTTTATAGGTGTTCGCATGTAGACCAGCAGTAGTGACATCATTCCAGGGCAACCATACCACCTTAGGTGCACAAAGCTCCAGCTCGTTCGTGCAGAGCACCCAACAGTTCCAAGTCACATATGGATCAGGGGCAGTCCAGGGTCTGCTCTGCCAGGATAATGTCAATATTGCAGGTTTAACTTTGCAAAACCATACGTTCGGCGTTGCAACTGCAGAGTCGATCCAGTTTGCCTCAGACACTACAGCTTTCGATGGTCTCATGGGACTTGCTCAGTCGGTGAGTTCATCCCGCTGTCTGTATCTCCACAACTCACACCTCGCCTGTACAGACATTGTCCCAGCAGAAAGTTCTTACTCCAGTCGAATCGCTGGCAGCAAACAAGCTCATCCAGTCTCCAATCACCTCCTTCAAGATCTCGCGTCTTGCTGATCAGCTTAATGATGGAGAAGTCACCTTTGGTGGGCTTGACGCTACCAAGTTCGACACCAACACCCTCGTTACTATCCCCAACGTCAACACGCAGGGATTCTGGGAGGGTGCAATGGACGCTATCACGGTCGATGGTACTAGTACCGGTCTTACTGGACGCACCGCTATCCTCGACACGGGTACCACCCTCATCCTTGCGCCTCCCTCGGACGTACAAACAATGATGAAAAGCCTCGGTGGTGCGTGCGATGCGCAACAATGCACGATTCCTTGCACCTCTCAAGCAAGCCTCGCTCTTTCTTTCGGGAACACATCGTTCGCGATCGATCCCAGAGATCTCGCGGTCCTGCCTACCAATCCCAATGACCCTACCGGTAGCTGCACCGCTGGAATTCAACCCCAACAGATTGGAGCTGCCACTGAGTGGTTGGTGAGTGATGCTTGTCCTTCACTTCTCGGACGACGACCCTTAACGAAGCGCTCAGGTTGGAGATGTTTTCCTGAAGAACGCTTACTTCTCTACCAACGTCGCGACGAACCAGATCTCACTTGCGAAGCTGACTACAACTTGATCGCCTCCTCTTCCTACATGTACCTTTTATCGCTGGATCGATCTATGCTCTGTTCACGTGCCTTGGTGTATTTGGAATGGTTGGATGCAATTGACATATTACCATATTCATTAGTCTGATGGTGCATTCAGTCGATGAGCCCGCAAGCACACAACTCTTAAAGGTTTACATGACAACGAGATGATCTGCCGATGAACTACTACCTTTTCCGGAGCAGTTCCTTGGCCACCTCTTCGTTGTCCGCTGACTGATCCGGTAACCAAAAAGCCTGGGGACAATCAGTGTGATGTCTCCTTGGAGAGGTAAAATTAAGCGCGTACCAATTCTGCACCAGCAGTAACCATCATCGCCAACCGAGGATTGAAACGTACGCATCTGGAAGGACCTGGGTGTCCATCTAAGCTCGCCAGCGGCTGGAGACGTAGTGGTGGGACCTTGAGATCGACTTGGCCCGACCGCGTGGGCAGGTTCTGTACATCCCAAACTGCAATCCGCCCGTCGAGGCTCCCACTTATGACGTATTTGCTATCAGGTGTCCATGAGATCTCCTCTCCGCTACTGCCTCTGACGGGATCTATGCTTTGAGGAGTGTCCATACGTCGACGTTCGAGCCCAATACGCCCCTCTAGTTTGGCGAGGAGATGGCCCTCGAAGGCATCAATGATGTAGTGTGCGTCGCCTGAGCAGCCCACCAAAATATACTTGCCATTCGAGGAGAAAGCGAGTGATGTCATGTAGATTGGTCGAGGAGGGTAGCTGATGAGAGCCAAAGTCGGGTCCTCGAGTGTAATCGTCAGGAAAGGTGCCTTGTCGTAATTCGCCTGGTCATACAGCAGGATTCGCGAATACTGATTGACAGCTACTGCAAAGACAATTCCAGATGTGTCGTATGCGATCACTGGGGCGGCGGGGAGGTTTAGTAACCCGCGACAGGTAGGCACGCGAAGGTCCCAGAGACGGACCGTCTTGTCCATTGAACCGGACATGAATCCGTCGTCCACGGGCGATACTTCTAGTGATATTACGCGTTGTTTATGTCCCTTGAAATACTGTAAATATTTGTTGTCGTGCAGGGAGTGGTACCGTATGGTGTCGTCTTCCTTGGTGGAGGCATGTACGACAGTCGTGTTCTTGTGGGTGAAACGAGGGAGATCAACCCCATACTTTTTTGAATACAGCGTTTTCAGGTGTCTGTTTGCCACTCGGGTCAACGGTGCACTGCAACAGAGCTCACAACGAGGATGACTTGCTTGCCCGTCTTACAGCTATATAACCGAAAGGTCTCATCTTCAGATGCTGTCAGGACTTGATCACCTCTGTCATCAAAGGTGATTGCAGTGATATGTCGTGGACCAGCATTTATTCTCGAACTGCTCCCTGGCGTTGGAGGTGGTGTGGGTTCTACGGCGCCTTTGAAGATTTTAGCGGGCTTGAACTTGGTCTGCAATGGCGCTTAAAACACGCTGAGGTTACAGATAGCGATAGAACACACCATTAGCGCATTGGAAAGCGGTATTGTCGAGGGTGTCGGGTTGGCGCCATTCGTGGTTGCTGTTGGTGGTGGTGGTGCCATACGAGATCGAGCAGAGTAAAGGTAGATCACTCTGCGGCTGAGTTTGAATACCACTAGACTTCCACTTCAAACCATGGCAGAGGACGAGACTGCAAAACTGTGGAAAGTCAACCGGACCGTACACGAACTTGTCAAGGACAGAGTCCGTCGACTTCATAACCCCACGTCATGCAGAAATCTTACCGAAAAGTTTCATTGAGCTAGGGATACCAAGTCTCTGACGAAGAAATCAACATGGACCTCACTACCTTCAGAGCACACTACGCAAACAGCGGCGGGAGCGTGGAGTGCGTGGTTATTCCGGGTTATCAGACTGCAAAGGAGCTGACGGGACCAACAGCCGAAATCAACTCAATTTCTTTACCAATTCGCAGGATAACCCTGCCGACCAGATATTTATCTTCTTTTCTGACGAAAGGAGTGTTGGTGTCAAAACGATGCGAAAGTACGCGCCATTCCAAGTCATCCTATTCAAGCACTCATCCAACCGTAAGACTACTCGGTATCCTTGAGGAGAAGTCTATCCAAAGGGGAATCATCATCTTTCCGGGTAACATGACACCGTCTGCGCGAAAAGTGACTTCTGGAACCCTCATCTCAGGTCGCCGAATTTGATTTGACCTTTCTCTAGGTCATTGCGGCGATGTCTCAGCAATACCGGCTTGAAGAGTTCTCCGAAGCTGACCTACTTGTCAATATCACTCATCACACTCTGGTTCCGCGGCATGAAGTCCTTACACCAGAGCAAAAGAAACAATTACTCCAAAAATAGTAGGTTCTCTTTTCATCAGTGATCTGTATGCTGAGGTTGTCGTGATTCAGTCGACTGAAGGAGACGCAACTCCCTCGCATTCAGTTGGCGGATCCTGTCGCCCGGTATTATGGCCTTCGACGCGGCCAAGTAGTCAAAATTACACGTCCCAGCGAGACGAGCGGGCGGTATGCGAGTTATCGTATATGTTTCTAAGGACACGTTCTGTCTTGTTGTTCCTCGTTCTCACAACTATCTTAACACTACCTCAGATTTCCTGTAATGTAAGAAGCGAATACCGAGTGACTCGATAATCCAGTCGTCTCCGGTCAGTGCGTACTTTCTCAAGTATGGAGATTGACCCCCCTTGTCTCGTGAACGTTGACTTTACCAGTTGAACAAAGGTTAGCTGCATGTGGGTCTTTGTTCAAATGGCCTGTGCATTGAAGTACCCTAGAATCACCAACTGCACTATCCCCTCGAGTTGTGAGTGCACGACCGTTATGATCAACTTCATTCTCGACACTGTTGCCCAACAAGCTAGCTTTGGTATGCAAGTAGTCAACAATACCCTATTTCGCTTCCTTTTCATCGGTGGCAGCTCGAAGATGTGACGGATCACTGTATCCTGGAAACATTGAACTAGTGTTTCTAGTGATTGCAGCGGGGAGTCAACATTACCGCCAAATGTCACTTTATGAGGCTATATCATGCCTTCTGTGCGCAGTACCCCATTTGCTGGCATGACGAACTCGGCGGCATTCGTTGGCAATCCAAAGGTGGAAACTGCTGGTTGGAGCATTGAGACACGATCAGCGGCTAGATGCTCCAGTTCGCTATATCCATCTGGACTCGGATCCACTTCCTCGATGGCGGATCTTTCAGATGGTTTCGGCTTCTCCATCTCCGTGGATTTCTGGGCCATGAACACACCGAGGACTGTCCTTTGTATGATCGGCGGTTTTACTCGACTCCCACTCCACAACGGCTGACATGCGCCCGGCGATGAATCTCTCAACACGGATCACCTCGGCGACAGACGGTTTTCATTCGCTTGTGAGAAGGCCGTGACCCACCCCCGGAGAGGCGGAATCTCTGTTCGTTTGGTTCGTCATCGAACATCAAACTTGATTTCCCCGGAGCAACCCACGGAGTTTCGTACATCAGGCATACATCATAACTGTGAGTGGTGTCAACAGTTGTCTCCTCGGGGTTCCGCCGCATCCGGAATTCGACTTGATCAACTTGAGTCCTCGATCAGTGTACGTGCGTCTGGTCGGAAGACGTCGCAACCGACAACGATTGCTACAAGTGGTGCACAAAGAGTAAAGGAAAATAAGGGGGAGGGGGGTTAGTCAAGGGGTAGAAGGGGCCATCAGACAACCAGATACACACCAATGAGCCCGGCACATTCCACGGCTTTGACATGCAACTTGTGATGGCTTGGATCATTCGCGTTTCGGAGCACATTGAGCAGGAGCGACATGATCGTCCCGTGATGCTGCGGGTCACCGGAGAACAGATCCGACAGCCTCCAATTCAGCCGAGGCAGAGAGCGACATTGGCATTGACATACCTTTGCAAACGTGGCCTCGCTCGCGTCGGCGACCATGGCCAACGTTGTGATGGCCTGTTCTTGGACATATCCTTTGACTGACTTGCCTGATTCGGCGCCCGGGTTCAGCAGCTTGAGTAGTCTTTCAACAATGGGGTCAAGGTATGGGACGAGCGCGTCCCGTTCAACGCCTTCGCAAAAGTTGATGAGCGCGGCGGCCGCGTGTGCATGGACACTATCGTGAACAAGTTGGCCATGCCACTTCGAGTAGAATGTCAAACCTCACTTACCGAGGCTCAGGGGCTTCGAGCGTCGGTATCAGTGCAGCAAATAGCTGC